>KI911118.1:1284341-1400563 GCA_000482085.2 Cladonia metacorallifera KoLRI002260 | reverse complement strand
CCCCCTCCCCCCTCCGCCCCGGCCTCCACGCCGACGACATCTACATAATGGTCGAAGACGAACTCCTCGCCACCGCCCGCGCATTCACAGCGCACCTCCACCACGCAGAATACCTCCGGCTAAAAACCGCCGCGAAAGCCCGCTCCGAGAACGCCGTCAATGGCATTGGGATTGGGATAGAGAGGCCTGTGGATGGGATCACTGCTATGCGCGCGGAAACACGGAAGGGGAAAGAAGCGGAGGCGAAGGCGAAGAAGGTGAGGGGGGTGGTGAATGGTATTGTTGCGCCTGGAGAGGGAAGACGACCTAGTGTGGAGGGGAGTGATATTAGTGATCTTGAGGATGAAGGGGAAAGACACAAAGATCCGTGGCAGGGCACGCAGTTACAGCGATTCATGACCAAGAGCCCTCAGAAGAAAGGGTTGAAAGGTTTGACGGGGCTGCAGGGCGTGGTATCGCATACGCGTGCTGCGGCTGGGTTTCAGAAGCCGGAGAAGAGGGAGGGGAGAGGGGAGAGTCCTACGCCTGGGAGGGGTGTGGGACGGGGTGGAGAAGAGGACGAGGAGGATGATGAGGATACAGATGACCTCGACGCACCCACATACCCTCGTCCTCATCAGCCTACACGCCCTCCTTCCTCCTCCTCATCACTCACGAAACCTAAACCCTTACACCCAGTCACAACAACAATCACAACAAAAATAACCTCCCAGCCCCCAAATCTTCCCCCCAAAGCAAAACCCCCACTAAAACCAACCCCTAACCCACCCCGCGCCTTCCTCGACATAACACCCCTTTCCCACCATAAACATCCTCGTCCTCATCCTCATCCTCCCAATCCCAAACCCCCACCATACCCGCACCCTCAGGCTCTCATAAAACAAGAACCAGAACCAGTCGTGAAATCCGAGAGGGGTGATAAGGGCGAAGGAGGGGATGTGTTGTGGGGTATTAGAGCGCGGTCTGAAGCGAGACGGAGAAGGAGGGAGAGGGAGAGGGAGAGGGAAAAGAGGGGGGGAGAGGGTGATGAGATTCCTGTGTTTTTGGTATGAGGGGGGTTGGGGGGGGGGGGTTTAGATACCCATGATGAAATCTTCATCCATGTACATACTACGACCTATGGACCTGCATATCTGGCTACCTATCCTCATACATCAGAACACCCTGCAGCGTCCGGCGCTTCGGAATCCTCATTCTAAGTTTGTTTGTTTATTGGTTGTTCGTTTGGTCTTGTGATATTATGGAGCTCGCAGGCTCGAAAAGGCGAATATTTCGGACTGGATTTGGAGATGAGATGACAGGGGCGGGTGTGAGAGGAGGTGTGTAGTGTAGATCATGGGCTGGGGTGGAGCCTGAGTGTTGTGTCGAAGGGAAGGAAGTCGCTTCTCAGGACTTTAAGACGCGAGGCAGAATCCTCAGGAACCCAAACACCACCTACCCTACACAACCCCCCTCCTCGCTGCCCCCACAAAATCCATCCCCATTCCCAACTTTCCATTTCCCTTCGCCTTCCCCTTCCTCAACCTCGGAAACACAGCCCTCTTACTCTTTCTTCCCTTCATTTCCCACCCCTCTTCTCCCTCCACATCCCCTTTCGCAATGACCAACACATCCCTTCCCAGAGGGGTAGGCTGAGTTTGCGTCGGTGAAGATTTAGGTTTAGCCTCCTCATCGCACGGAGCAGGGAGTTCGTTCTTGAGGTTCCTGTAGCGGTTTCCGAGATCGGTGGTGTTGGTTGGGAGGAGGGTTGTGGGGGAGGGGAAGGGAATGCGGTGGCTGGTAGGAGGAGTGGGAGAGGGGAAAAGGAGGGAGGGGGAAGGGGGGAGGATTTGGATTGCTTGGAGGGGTGTGCGGGTGTCTTTTCTGTTGTGAAAGGGTGGCGTGGAAGAGGTCGGTGGGAGGGGTTTATCGTTCTCGTTCGGGGAAGGAGATTCGGGTGGTGTTGGGATAGATGGGGTGGTTGATTGGAGACCGGGTTCGAGCTTTGGGATGCTGAGGTTCTGCATGCGTTCTCTGGCATAACCTGAGAGTTCGTCCTCTAGGTCGTGGTCTGTGAATGTTTGCTGGGTTGGTGTCTTGAGGTCGTCATCATCTGAGCCAATGCTGTTCTTGAGCACCAGCGGTGATGCTTCGACGTCCGTGTCATTATCCGAGCATTCAGGGCTCCAGCCATTTGGAGTGCCGACGTATGTGGCTCCGCTCATGTAGTTCTCTTCATCGTCCTCTTGAATGCTTTCCAGCTCGTTCTCCTCCTCGATCTCAGGTAATTTCTGACCAGTAGCCCAGTCCCAAAGCTCGTTGTTCTTCACCATCTGGTTGTAGGTACGTCGATTGACGTAGCGCCAGTACCCAGCCATCCTTTGTATTTTCTCGGCTTGCTCGTTTTGAAAGGCTAGAACATCCTCCATGATTGCGTTGCGCAGCTTTGTCTCTAGAGACTTGCGCTCCTTGGTGGCCTTTGAGACGTTGACCCGAACACCAAGATTACTCAAAATAGGGTCGAAAATCTCATTCTGCGCCTCCAAATCTGGAATGGCTGAGTTCTTGGATTCGTTGGCTTTGGTGATCCTTTTCTGGTGGATCGACTGGCGAAGGCGGCCCCATTTGAACGTATGATTATTGAAAGCGATGTTATCTTCGATGATTTTATTGTCTGTAAGACCCTGTCCATTTAGCGCCTGTTTCTCTTCTTTTGCAGTCTTTTCGAGCTCAGGATGCAAAGAACGCTGGACAATGTCCATGTCTACCTGTGTTATGACATTGAAGCGAGCCTGGTTCTTGGCAGCTTTCCGCTCAGCTTTTGCTGCTTTTCTGGTTTCTGCAGTCCAGTATTGCTGCTTGTCCTCAGCTTCTTCTTCGTTCAAGGTGCTAGATTGGTCGTCCCATTCGACTACTCGTTCTTGGAAGCTGTCTTTCAGCTCTGCATCGGCATCGCTTTCGTCCCAACGTTTCCTTCTCTTGTCTCTCTTCTTCTTGCTATGGAGCGGTATGTGGACTCTATCCAGCCTTTGTATGCTTTGTACGATGGATGCAATTTGACGATGGCGCTTGTCATGGAGCTCAACGGTTGTGTGACAGCTAGAGATCATCAGCATACCCTGTTTTCTCGGGTCAAAGGCTCACGTCTACTTACGCTTCACAATGATGGGATTGTCCTACCGATTGGAACCACTTAGAAAGCTATGTTAACAAGGCTTGGGGGTTTTGTTACTTACCAACGAAGAAGAGAGTCTTGTGGTATCTGGTACAGACCTCCTCATGTATTCCAAAGCACGTCTTCTTTGCACGTGGCGAGCTGAGAACAGTATGGCATGTCCCGCATTTGTGCTCTGTGTACAATTGTTAGCATACTTGCTAAGATCTTGGGCCAGATCATAAGAGTCTGTTCAAGCGTACCTAGACCGTGGTTGTGTTCCTAAAGCGGTAGGTAGATTAGCGAGGAACATCATAACCAAACACACCAGGGCGTTATGGCCGGAGCCAGGACCTGCTCACCTCCCATCTGTATAGAAATCCGACGGCCATCTTGCTGTTCAATTTGGAGTATCTTTTCAAAAGCGTTGATGTGTCTAGATTGCTGTGAACATGTAGTGCTCTGGTGATGTGCGGTGTATTACACGATGGAGAATGTCAAGGGTGAGGAATTGGATTGAACACTATTTGTAGTAATCAAGTGTCCAGTAAAGAATTTCGACCTAGACGCGTCAACGATACCAACTGGTGTTGTGAAATACGCACTGTGTTGAAGCCAGGTTAGGGTAGATGCATGTGTCTCGGCAAGTAAACAAAATAATCAAGCAACTCACGAATATTGGGACGACACGTAATCTCGGCATGCCATGTAATTTCAACATTTTGACAATATTTATGCACGATACCTATCAGTATATTGCCGTTTTCCTGAATTCTTTTGCAATGAAGTATCGGGCGTCTCGTATTCGAATATTAACACTATGGTGGGCATCCTAGAATGTCAGTAGGTAACACGTAGTTTACATAATCTCATCTTCAAGATCAACTCCACATAGGCCATCAAGATGAGAACTATCAGGAGATATAACATAGCTAAAGGAATTTGCGGGGTGGGAGGATGTCCAGATGGCTGTGCAGGCAGACGTCGTTGAGCTTTAAATAGATAGTAGGAGGGGTTAGCCGATCACGAGGCGGTCAAGTGATGACATAACAGGTCACGAGTGTTATTGGAATGTATCAGCCTGGAGTGAAGTTGATTCATTTACCTCAAACCTGCCCTGATTGGTCTAGCTTGTTGAAAGCTTTCTCTTTGCCGCTTTTACGCGCCCGCCCCACCACAAGGCTGGGCCATGTCACGGACTAAGCGTGCACCACACCACGCATAAGGGTAATTTCTCTGATACCAATTGACACTGTACACCAATCAGCATTCTGGTTTGCCGCGAGCGCTAAATGATTACCACTTACAAAGTCTTGCGTCCTGCGATTCTCGGATGTGTCGCCCATGATCCACCTAAGACGATGTTATGTTTCCCATCGAAAAAGTCATCTGCTTTGGTCAGCTGTCAAGAATGCTGAGAATTACTCGGGGTTAGAAGGACCTGTATAAGCCGGATACATCTTCATAGGCTCAAATCCTTCATGTCTCTCCAGCACCGAGCTCGTCCATTCCCATACACCACCCATATCGCCGCGACCTGAGAGTCTGCCACCATTTTGTGTGACAGGCATGGGATGGAAATGCTTGAAACCGATATTACAGCCTTCAAGATCCGCGAAAAGCTGATGAGGGTCTGGGCTCTGCTTGGCGCTAGAGCCGCCTTTATGCGAAGGGTGTGGTGGGGGAGAGATCTCCACCCCATCGTTCGACAAATGTCTTTTAATGACATTAGTGAAGCTTTTGAGACGAAAGGAGGTAAGACTTGCCCGTTCACTGCAGAGACTTTCTTAGTAAGAATGCTATCCACGTATTTATTCTTATTGATGTCAACGTAGCTGTAGATGCTGCGCGCCTCGTCTGCCGTGGGAATCCGACCATTCATCCATGCCGCACACCGAGAGAGCTCATCATATGATGCGAAGACTGGCCAATCCAGCGCAAACTTCAACGGTACTGGCCCATAAACTGTCCGAACATATATACCATTGAGATACGCAGCAGTCAACTGTGGACTGCTCCCGTTTAGATAGACTCTGTTACCATTGCCGTGTGGCACACCCTTGGTCTTCGAGTTAGAACTAAGACGTCCTTCAGTAGTCCAAGAAGCAGGAAGAGCATCTCGACCTGTCTGGTCAAGGAAACGAGCATAGTCCTCATTGGTAAGAGGTCGCGCCTGTGCTTCGAAAGCTGGCACGCGCACGGAACGCTGAGGCTTCTCATTATCCCAGCCAAAGTACCGGTCTGGTCCGTCATCGGTCTCTGGATCGTTCAAACCCACGGTGATCGTACTAGTAGGCACCTTGATCCATTCATTGGGCACAGCGGCCTTCCGTGCTTGCTTTGCCATGGTCTCAAAATCCGGGGCCATTCCTGGAGGAGGACGGGTTTTGTCACTTTGCAGAAGCATGTACAAGAGCGTCTCTAGATGCATGACTGTTTAGTATTCGTTAGTCTCCTGCCATATCATGCCGTAATACTTAGACTCACTTTCATGTTCAAATCCAATCCACAATGCTCTTCCAATCCTCCGATTTGCTTCCACCCCTTTGTTTTGGTAAAGGGATCTTGCTCGAGCTCGGACACGAGCTTGGTAAGCCAATATATCTTCTGTCGGTGGCCACTCGTCTGGGATCTCGCTATGTGCGTGACAATTCTCCGGGTTGTCTACATCAGGATCGATACCACGCTCGAAAATTTGATGGTAGAATCCCGGATGTGTTGGAGCCTCGCCGGTTGCCCTTGTGAGGTAAATGTCGAGAAAGGTGGGAATATGTCCCAGATAAAACAAGCAGCAATTACGAAGCTTGATAGGCTTTGATAGCAGCTCCTGATCCGGAATCATATGTCTGGTGACGAGATCCCATGCTGCCCAGAGTCGTTCGAACTCTTCGACGGTTGGTATTGGCTGAGCAGCGTATTCGCTGGCTTTCAATGGGTAGTTCATTGTTGCTTTGGAGACAAGATGCAAGTCTGTATTCATGAATGTGAGTATGCAATAGATATTGATATCGTTTGTTTGTGATGATATATAAACACTGAATATTGAAACGATAAAATCGGAAATAGGGTAATCTAGAACTCGGGAATGCGGGATCGGGAGGGCTAGAGAAGTACTCTCTGAAAGAGGGATCTCATAGGATGTTGACCAGCCTTCTCGATATGAACGAGCTACAAAGGGCACACTTACGATAGTCGTCGAGTCTGTTGCCGAATATAGCCTGCGGATAGAGGCCAGCCCTTTTCCAAAGTTCACTACTTTGCTGCAAAGAGTACTTGTAGCTTTCCTCGAACTTTATTTTCTCACCAGCCTTGATAGATATACCTTCAATTACAACATCCCTGACCGGCGAATAGAACGCCTGGTGGCGGCCAGCGTCTTCGTCATACTCTCCAATTACTATCCAGTCGTCTCTACTAAAGATTTCTTTTCCGAGGTGCTTGTTGGCATTGATTAATCCATTGTAATAGAATTCAAGGGTCGTGCCTTCCTTATCGTTATAAGCGTGGTAGACTTTGTCCTTGTCCTGGCAAGCGTCGATGCCTATCAGCATGCTATCTTCATCTCCTAAGATTTCTGAGAAGCCTTTCAGAAAGTCTGCCGCTTCTTTAGGGCCGAGGTTGCCAATAGAAGAGCCCATCCACAGAATGCATTTCGGCCTCTGCAGGTTTTCTGGCTTCTTCAACCACGCGAGGCCATTGTCATATGTTCCAAGTAGGCCATGACAACGCACGTGCTTATATTGGCCTTCCACTTCTGCGAGTGTACGTTCCAATTCAGGCCGCGATAAGTCCAAAGCGTAGTAGTCGATGTCCTTTCGGGCTCTCTCGAATGCCTGCAACAGGAGGTTGACTTTACGGAGGTTGCTATGGTATGATCAGTATCTGGATTTCCAGCAACACTATTATTCTCTTGCTGAACGCGCTTGGAGTCATTGTTGCCTGTGTTCTGCATACCCGCTTCCGAGTTCCACCACAAGAGAACCAGCACATATATGTTGCGCTATTTCATCCGCATGATTTGTAAGTACCTCAATCTCCGCATTCGTTAGATAGTATTCTTCGAGGTATGTGATGTCCTCGAACAATTTCAGACCCCGTTCGTCGTAGAGTAGTAAGGTAGGCAGCTTTTTCCCGTGCCCGGCGCCAGCATCAAGCTGTTTATGGATATCGTCAACAAGAGAGAAGTCGAATTCTCTTTGACGAATATCAACGATAGAAACATCATTAGGACCGTTTTGCATACTCATTATTTACAGAGATGAGAATCTAGCAAGGCTAAGTTGTATGATGTGAGTCTTGGCAGACCAGCCCTGCACATGTGTTCCCTGGCTCTTATAAGGCTATTGGAGATCAGTAAACCAGAGAGAACCCGCGCTTGACTAAGACAAAGACCAGAAACAGGCATGGCGACTTTCGATTCCTCAACACGTGGATGACCTCCGGCACTTCCGCTTGAAGGGAAGTGTTCCATTGGCACAGATCCTTGAAGAGATAATACAGAGTCCGGACTAGCGGAGGTATCAGCGGCTTCTCTACGCAATGAGGTGTGGTTCTGGAAGAAGAGGGAAGCGGCCTGCAAAGGGAAATGATGGTTAGATGACGTTTCCGCCTCCTTAGTGCTGATGGGGAAAAACGCGTTAACGTACGCTATGATGTTCGCGAAAGCCTATCCCAACAACGAGCAGGAAATGAAAATTTCATAACAACGTCAGTGATCCGGATTCCAAATCAAAAGCTCTGGGAGGGATTAGTAGCTCTGTGGGGGAATTAGTCTGAGGATCACTTGAAGATTAGTCAGGCTGGGATGTTATGCGCTTCAAACGCTTTGGCCCCCAAAGTGCTTGGCAACGGCTTCAGTGAAGTGGCTAGAATATCACTAATCATTGGTAAGAAGCGGTCTACTTACGTAGGGAGTGGCAAGTCGTTCAATTAAATGCTTTCCAACTTCAAAATTATCATATCTCTTTCAGATAGGGGAAGTTTCTGTGGCCGATCTATAATTGTGGAGATCCAAAATCAATCGAGTATCTGCAGGGAGAATCCCTGCAAACCGAAGAAAAGTAAGATTCATTGGCAATGACAATGTCACAGACTGGAATGCTACAACATAACAGTAGGCACCTCCAACTTGAAACACGGCTTTGATGCAACGAGCTGTATATAAAAGGCATCTTTTGACATCCATGGGCTATCCAAACATTAATGCCAAAGATTATGAAAACGATAAGCTTGGATTTCCTGCAACCTTGTACGCAAGAAGGTCATAACAGCATAAGCATTCAAATGATAGTGTTTAGAAATCACGTATAATTCTCTCCTTCCATGACTATCCACGACAGGTGGCGAAGGCTAAGCAATGAACACCGAAGAAAGCTCCGCAACGGGAAACCAAGGACTGTAAAGGAAACAAAACTTATCACGCACGGCTACCGAATGCTCAGGACCCAAGCATGTGGACCTTACCAGGCCCCAGGAAGCTAGGAATTCTCCAAGAAGACCGCTTCCAAATTTTCGATGATACCCCTCTGATTCCATTGTCAGGCTGATGTTCGAAGAGCTTAAAACACCTAGTAATAACACGTCAGGTCTGGCTGGCGGTTATAACTAGGCTTCTAGCGTAATAGTTACAGCATGCTAAACGTAAGGACATGTAAAAGCTATGAGATTCAATTTTTTTGGCTTTGCAAGTACTTAGCATGTACCAAGGACTCAGGTGTTGGAGACGCAGGTAGCGTTAACGAAAATCTCTGTGCTTGTTCAAAATACGGCCAACATCCTCTTCTTTTGCATTCATCTTAACATTTCAACCTCTTTAAGCATAAGAACCCGTCATACAGACAAACAATTTGCAGCTTTCAAAACGAAGAACCGCCTCGTATAGTTGGATTTGGGACAACAATATTCGCTCTTTGAGCTTTCTCTTGACTATAACATCAATACAACATTCACTACCACAATCTTGTGGAGTCACGTTGATGTTGCTGCACTGAACGTTGCTGTCGAAGCTGTGATCGCTTGGTTTTTATGATCCAGCCCTGTAGTTCGGGTTTCTCATCTATAACGAATCGAGCTTGATGATATGATAATGCGGACCAACTTAAGTCGCACTTCCTATTATATCACAAGCTCCATTCTGTATATACATACATATAGCCTCTCGTCATCTCCATCTCCATCCCCATCTCCCTGCCCCTCTTCATCTTCCCTTTTATCTTCCTCTTTATCTCCAGTGCGTCATCTTCAGCTTCAGCTCCAGCTTCATCTCAAACCTCATCTTCTTCGCCAGATCGACCGCCGTAGTCAATGGGCATGATTGCGCTGCTGAGAATGGCATTGCTGGAACGTTGATCGAAACACCTCGCTTAAGCCCCAGGTCCAGAAACATCGTCGTATATCGTTCGTTTACTTCATGCCATGACTCTCCTGAGCCCGTCCGTGCCGCCCAAAATTCGCCTCCCAGTAACCGCGCATCTCCCCTTCCCACTTTCCCACTTACCTTCTCTACTTCCTCCTTTCTCTTCGTTTTCTTTGTCGCTCTCATCTTCCTCCTCACTACTATCTTCGTCATCATCCCATCCCTCTTCTCCTCCGTTGCGGCCCTCCATGAATGCTAGCTGCCTATCATGGCTTCCATCCACCCATTTGAAGATGCATGTATAGCAGAAAACGTAGCCTGTTTGGACGGAAGTAGGGGTCTGGATCGGATGCATACATATTGGGCAGAGGGACGATGTGTTTGGGGTTGGAGCGGGCACCGTGTGGATTGGTAAGTGTGTTGTGGAAGATATGGGAGGAGTCGGCTTGGTGGGTTTGGAAGGACGGTTCGATGCAGATGTTGGAGGAGATGATGGTTGGGCTTGCGAAGCCGGAGAGGAAAGGGACACTGTATTGGTGGTGGTAGATCGTTGTGACAATGAGGCTAGTGCTTTTGGCTTCTCTGATGTAGGCAACGGTGGTGGCTTAGTGGGAAGACCTGAGATAACAGGAGGTGGTAAGTCGAGACCCTCAGCGGCTTTCTTGGAAAGCTGGCGTGCAAAGTCTGATGCATGCCACCACTCGAGGAACTTTAAAGCAAAAATCGACGTTGGCAGGAGTATCTTGAGACTTGAGAGAAGTCGAGGATAGACCACCGAAGCAAAAGTCCTTGGATTAAAGATACTAGATGCTTGACCCGGACGAGCACCTGCTGGAGAAGGAGCACTTTCTGAAACTTGGCCGGCCAAAGCTATGGCGCGGTGATCTGCTTCACTAAGTCGGCGAATGCGAGTGCCAATCAGCCAGAGAAAGGGCGAGGAGTATTTTGAATTATCGAAAAGATAGGCGAGGTTGAAAGCCAGAAGCGAAAAGTAATATGCAGCGTTCACGCTCGGGTATATTTTCCGAAGGAACCACTTATAGTAGTATAGTACCCTTTGTCGTATTGTTGCATCATGTGGGAGAGAATCGCGATTATAGCTTGGACCAATAATTGTCGCTTGCGGCGCGTGGATGTCATAACTCTCGTCGAGCTTGCGTTTGAGATATGGCAAGCCGACCATGATAGCTAGATTATTCCATATGTCTTCATTGCGTAGCTGCAATGTTTCTCGCATCAACTTGGGTGCCCCAATCCGAGCATGAGGAGCTTCGCCGCCTTCAATACGCAAGACCCGCTCGCGTTTAAGGCCATAGAAGTTCTCTGTGAAGCCCCCGCCGTAAGTCTTGAGGTAGTGCCGTTCAACGGCGAGCATAAGAAGCGCATAGAGCTCATCGAATGAATTCAGTACCCGCAGGAGATATCGAGGATGACGGTGTGTAGCTATGGTCAGAAGGTAGCGAAGGGATGGGGGAATGAGAGCAGAGAGCTGTTGTTCGGATAGGAGCTCTGGGTGCGCGTTAATAGGCTTCTTGCACGATTTTTCTTCACTGACATACCGAATAGAGAGGGCTTGTGGTCGTCGAAGCCATGCTGGAGACTCGACATGAACTCCATGGTGATCGTGCATTGAGTGACGACTATCAATCAAGAGGTGCTTCTCAATCATCTCCAGCTAATATGCAAATTGGTCGGCGGAGTTGGGCCGAGGTCCGTCAGTATATCAACTTTATGGCGAAGCGAGCCCCGAAGATGGTCCCTAGGAGCGGCGCGGCTTTAGGGGTATATCCAAGGCCCACTTCGCCAGCTTTAGGTCCAGCCCTATAAAAGATAAGTCTTAAAATATTTTGTAGGTAATCACCAATTCATACTTCTGTAGTATAGTAAAATACCGGATTATATTCCAGCTTCTACGAGTTTATGAGCGAACACCACATCCGCGGTACTATTCATTTGGTGGCAAGGTAGTTTAGGAGCCGAGGTTACGAGAAGTTGATGCAGTAGATCTCCTCTTCTCACATTATTTGATCATTAAATAGGATGCTAATCTTCTTGCCTGTTACCCCGTGGTATCAAATTCTCCAGCCTAGTCCACATGCTCGGTTTTTGGCTCTTTGGCAAAGGGGGCTTGTGGCTCTCTCCTGGGTTGTGGGTGGTGATGGGCTCACACGATACTGTCATCCTCAGCAGGATGTTTGTCATCTCATAATCTTCCCCTGTCGACCTCCCTCGCTTGATCAATCCCGGAGCGACGACTAATTGCACCTGTTGGCCGTCTACTGCACGCTTCTCAGCCTGCTGTAGTTCCATAGATGCTTCGTCAAAATTTCTAGGTTCGTCAGCACCAAAGGTCCAACATATTTCTGCAACTTGCTTGCTGAGTAGCTGATCCAGATCCAGAGCCTCCTTGATTATGTCGAAAATTTGCGCTTTAAACCTCCCGTATTTCGATTTGGTGAGCGGGGCAAGCTGTGCACAGAGATCTTGAGCTCTTTCTTTGAGCGTTCCGCTCATATCCTGCGCTTCTTCTCGGTCAAGTTTCAACGCGTCCACCAGGAGGGTGCTAGTATTGGCTTTCCACATCTGATATTTACGTTTTGCCTCGGACCATTCGGCCAAGTCATCGCTTCGACAGGTTTCTGATCGAAATTATGAGAGTTATTCAAGGAAGATGCTACGTGGGATCGCTCACTCAATAATATCTCTGTGAGTTCTACCATGCCACGATGCACCTTCGTGCCGCCCCACCAAAACCTTTTGAATATCTCATTCAATAGGAAGTCCCATAGAAACACGCCTACAAGCATTGGGCGCTTCACTGGAGACTGTATGCAGGCTTCAAAAAAATCAGTAGGCATTTGTAGGCACTCTTGCAAATATTGCCTGGAGCTCTGGACATTTTTCCCAGTGTTGAGCTCGCCACCAAAATGCTGGTAGGCAAAATTGCGAACGTTGTACAGTATTTGCCTTGCCTTCTCGGTCACTTCTGGATCGGTGACCTGGTCAACCACTTTGTCTTGAGCCTGGTACTTCTCCAGTTCCTTGGTAGCTTGCTTCCACAGTTGGCGAATCTCGTCTATCTCTCGATTCTTCTGACTAGCACTGGCCAAAGACTTATCGGTAATTTCTTTCAGCTCTTGTTCCTTTGTTGTAAGTTTGGTCTGGACCTGTTCCAGGAAAACAATGCATTGTTCATTTTTTGTCGCGAGATCATTGAGCTGTCCTTCTTTCTCCCTCAGGTCTTCTAGCAGTTGCTCCTTCGTCCGAGGATCTCTATCCAATTGAACCTGGGAGTGGTTTACCTGTTTTCCCTGTGTCCTCGGATGGGCTATGGCTAGATTATCTGTTCCTGGTTTAGCTACGGAGTGTTGATGCGGCTTGTTCTGCTGTCGCTTATTTTTGCTTGAATAGGCAGCGGGCGTCGGGTGTTCTCCGGTCCTGTCTTTTTTGTTGTGGAGGGATTGTTCTTTCAAACCTGTCTTCTGGCAAAAGCCATCAGTTTGAAGAGGTAGTTGTGAATGAGCACTGGCTGATGGATAGCCAGCGGTTTGTGCATGGCTCATTGTTTTGGAGCTATCGTTAGCCATTGCTAGATCGTTGCGTCACAAGGAGCTGGTATTGCAGCCTTTGTATCCTTATCGTTTCTGTTGTTCGTCATGGTGAGTCAGCTACCTGCAGCCTTACGCAAATGCCGGACAATGTTGCATCTATTGTATGGAAACAAATCTATCAGCGGTCTTGATCAAGACATTTCATTGACTCAAAAAGAAATCAAAAGTTCTGGATCACGTGTTATTCCAAGAATTAGGATCAAGCCCCCAAGAGCTAACACAAAAGTCTCATTTTAGCCGACAATGAGCAGAAAATCTCACATAGAAATTCGGAGGCTTGTGAACTCGGGCCCAAGCCTTGCATACAGGGGGCCACGCACTTTGGCAACGCCTCTCAATTGGCTGGCCATGTGGTGAAGTGATAGGCTTGCATTGAGATTTGCAAGGCAGCCAATGTGTTTCTTCAACACTATCATTGGCCCCCTCCTTAAGGGAAACATTAAGACAAGCTCGGCGCAATGAGCTTTGCAAGGCAGCCAATATATTTCCTCAACGCTATCTGTGGACCCCACCTTAAGGAAAACATCAAGGCAAACAAGGCGCAACATTCAATCTTAGTCGCACTAGAGCCCGCACCCCCTCTCGATCTAGGAGGGGGCGACTTGATTGATCCGTCTTACTGTAGCGTGTGAGAGATTTTTCTTAGAGGGAGGATGCAGGCTTTGCTGTCACCCACGAGCCCGCCCTTACCTTAAGAAATGCCAAGCAAAAATGTAACCCACGGCACTAGACGATGGGACACACATATTATACGTGTTTTGAGCCGCAAAAGTCAAATCAACCCAATCTAAACCACGAAGGTGTGCCTTACAAAGTTCTCTACCACAAGACATTGACTCCATCCTAATTCCCACGTCTCACGTTGCCAGTCAACCTTCTGAATCAGGACTACTCGAAACGAACCTCAGTCAGTGCCTACTTGCGCGCATTACACTTCCGTCACAAAGGCCTCCTTCATACTTGGCGCCATAAGATATTCGTAATATGGGGTTTTCAAGGAAATCTTCCGGTACTACTGGAAAGTCCGAAAAGTCCTGGTCTATCAAGAGGCTCGTTGCGAGGTTGAGAAAGAAGAAGGATTTGGACCTCGACGGCTTTATGGTCATCGGGATTGACTTCGGGACAACGTATGTCTACTTCTTGTGATCTGGTCGTTGACGCTTCTATCAGGCTCTGCTGATAGTGATGTAGATACTCTGGTGCAGCTTGGGCTACTATCGCGGACTTTGAAAGTGAGCAGGTCAACCTTATCACCACCTGGCCAGGACATGGACGCGAAGAAGGCAAGGCCCCTACTGAGGTCTTTTATGAACATGAAAACTTCATGTGGGGGTACACAATTCCACCAGATGCAGATCCTATCCGCTGGTTCAAGTTGCTTCTCTTGCGAGAAGATGATCTTGCTTCAGAACTCAAAGGATCGGAATTTATATTGAGAGGACGCAAAATGCTCAGGGAAAGTGGTAAAACTGCCACAGATCTCATTGGTGACTACCTGAGAGCCTTGTGGAAACATATTCTTGAGACAATACACAAAGCACGCGGCAATTCCGCGATCGATGCAAAGGCGTTTCATGTCGTCATCACTGTGCCCGCAATATGGAAAGATTATGCTCGGCAGGGTATGGTGGAAGCTGCGAGAAAAGCCGGGATACTCACTGCTCGCCCTGCTGGACCCACCACACTGGCTTTTGCTCCCGAGCCAGAAGCAGCAGCGCTGGCAACGCTCTGCGAAGGGGGAAGAGAATTCGATGCTGGAGATGTCTTTGTGGTATGCGATGCTGGCGGTGGTACGGTTGTAAGTTAGTACCAGCAGCATCATTTACATTTTGGCTGTTCTGGGAAGCTAATTTCTACACTTGGTAGGATCTAATCAGCTACAAAGTCGGTGACGTGGATCCAATCGCACTCCACGAGGCTGTCATAGGGACAGGTTCGTAGCTTATCCCCACCAAGACTCAATGCAACGATTTTGACCACAAATAGGCGGTCTTTGCGGGGGCATCTTTATTGATGAAGCCTTCGAAAGCATGTGTAAAAATCGATTAGGTCGCAAATGGAACAAACTCAGCCAAACCGGCATAAGAGATATCATGAAAAGTGAATGGGAATATGCTATCAAGCCACAATTCAGACTAGACAATGCAAATAAGGAATACATTGTTGCGATCCCGGCCGAAGCTCTTGAAGGCTCGGATCTAAATGACGAAAGTAGGAAACCCTACATCAAAAGTGGACGCATTCACTTCGCTAGGTGAGGCTCTTTGTCCGACTGAGGAGGCCATGTTTGGTGACAAGGCATGACCAGCACCGACATTAAGAAACCCTTTGCTCAATCTTTTTCCGAAATCAAAATTCTTGTTGATGAACAAATTCGCAAGATCAAGGCAAAAAGGCTCTCAGCCACCGTAAGTGCTTGACTTCAAAGATTTTGAGGATATTGAACTCACGTCCTCTAGGGTATCATTCTCGTGGGAGGTCTCGGTTCGAGTCCTTACCTGTACGAGTATTTAGAAAAGAGTTATGGTGGCAAAAACCTTGATATACTCCAATCCACGGGCATCAAACCGTAAGTGGTGTGAGTCCGCTACGCACGGTAAACAGACCATCTAATATATTCCCTTCAGACGCACTGCTATTTGCCGTGGAGCCGTTTTCAAAGGTTTCCTTGAGGCACCGACCCTCCTGGGGAACAGTAGCGAACGAGTCCTAAATATGGCAAGTCCAGTCAGTGTCATTTCTACAATCGCAAGGGTAAGTTTGGGCCTTACATTTTACACGCCCTTTGAAGAGGGGAAGCATCTCGAAACGGACAAAGTTTGGAATGAGCATGAATGCAGGTATGTTGCCAGTAATCAAATGTTGTGGTATCTCCGCAAGGTACGTCAATAGTCCACCCCACGGTGAAGGGAGCCAGGACAGATCCCCAACCCTGACCTGTGCCTCCTAATGGCAGAAGCGTAATTCTCGCCTCAGACCAAGCTCTGCTGACTCCCTCATCAGGGCGACAATGTTTCCAAATTGAAGCCCAACCAGCAATCATGGTACCAAACTATCAGCAGTGAGAAAATTTGCAAAAGAGAAATGACCCAAAACGTCTATCAATGCGAAGACGATGTTCCACCAACTCGACTTACGACAAGCGTCAAAAAGCTGTGTGTTTTCAAATATACGTTCGATGTCGCTACATACTCTTCTCTCAAAGATTATGTTAACATGGAGGGGAAAAAGATCAAAAGTTTGGACTACATACTTGAGATGATACCATCGGGAGCGTCCAACGAGTTTAGGGTTCTTTATAAGGGAGAGCAGTTGGGGTCGCACAACGTGACCACTGAATTCCAGTGAGGTGCTTCCAGGCCATCGACTTGAATCCTCTACATGCAGGGCATTTGAATCTTCCTCCGCCCAAGAGTACGCAGGTTCATAAAGGATTTGGGAGGATGAAAGAGACTTCGCTTTAGATTAGCAAGGCTATTGGGTACGGCTATGACGAAGGCCTCAAGATCCATACATGCTATGACCTACAGATATAGGCCTATCTTTCCCTAAGCATGACTTGACTTTCGGTGCTTCCATATTCGGCTCTCCTCCTCCAAAACCGGCGCGTTTACAATTCAACGTTGTATATGTGTTGGTATTGCCGTTGTGTTTAGACAGCAAATACATTTCGAAATGAGTAGTCACTACAATATTTGTAATTTCAAATTTGTTGAAGATGCCATAATTACATATTGCCTATAATTCTCTCTCTTATACACTCACGTACATATGATACTGATCTAGGGCTGAAGTCTAGTAGAGTAAGGTAACTGGACTGTTCTTCTGGCACGTCGCGGATATTGGCCGACTACGGCGCGCTACGGCGCGGTATTATGGACAAATTAAAAACCCAGAAATCGTATAAATTGTTAAGGGTTGGCCTAGAGCTAGTCAACAGGGGTGTGGGATAACGAAAGAAATAGATCCAAGGAAGGGAAGCTATGAGTGCGCAAAGGATCTATGTAGGCATGCGGCAGCGGCAACCTCTGAGCTAGGACCGATAGGGCTAGAGTACCGTTGGGTAGGCAACGCCGGTGTTCTATTATGGTCAAATCCCCGCCTAAAGGAGACCAAAGGTAATAGAACTGAACAACAGAATTGATAAAGCAATGACTGAACAAATATCCCCCGGTATGGTGTTAAAGTCTTACCCATATGCTTTGCGGGTGACTTACCGATGCAAGCGAGATCGGTATTGACTGGGTAAAGAGGCGTCTTAGTGGTGCCGCCAACCCCCACGACGGCGGCGCTGGTCGTGTAAACTAATACTACTGCTTCAGCCGTTATTCGTTCATCCCGATGCTGGAACAGTCCTATCTTGATGATAGATGCAGTGTGGCTGCGCGGGTGTCCTCGTGCTTCTTACTGAAAGACGAGCTGAACTTGCGTCGCCGGCACAAGCCGCAAGGCTGAAATGAAGTGCTTTCTGCTCTTTTACCACCTTTTGCGCGTCTTACCATTGTTGAACCTGTTGTCTGACAAAGGCTTGACCTTAAGCCTAAATAACCATATCTTGCAGCGACATCCTACACCCTCTCAACATCACTTTGTTCCCTGAGCTTCAGAAATGCCAGATCTTGAGGTTGCAAGCCTCACAGCAGAATGGGCTACAGTGCTAGTCACGGCTGCGGGCCTGGGCTCTCTAGTCACACAGATCAGAGCATACAGAAGTCTCATAGACCCTTTTTATGATACTCGAGGCCGTTTCTGGCTTGGTCTATGGGCCGAAGACGACCGCTCTTGCTTTTACTTAATGCCACCAACCCCACGGGGACCTATAATTGAGGGCAAATACACAAAAGGTCTTTGTGGACTGAACGTCATCCACATTAGCCGTAAGCCTGTTGGAGAAGTCGGTAGAGCATCATGGACCCAAATTTTGGCGACATTCCATCCTGAGTCGTTAAATCCACGACCGATTTTGCGAGAAGGCAAATTGGAAGGCGAGAACCCAATTACTATTCCTACGGACTCTCCCTGTCCCTGGAAGGGTCAGGTACAAACAAATCTATTGATAAAGAATGGAAATAAGGCATGCACAACTATCACAAGGACGGCGTTTATTACGTGCCTAGTCTTATGTAATGCTTATCAGACTTATAAGCATTCAGGTGCAGCTGGGGTCCGTATAGCCTATTCAGGGTATACGGGAATATGGGCAGTCTCATGGCCGCTAGGTGCAACTGCGGAAGTCGAGTTCTTCCCTCTTGACAGCCACGATCCCGCACAAGAAATGCACCCTCGTACATTTGAAAGAAGAGTAGACAAATGTGTCCTTATGTTAATGGGCATAATCCAAGGCCCCGCAGTCGGCAAGCTCAGTTTCCCGGAACCCAAAGACTCTGGTTGTTCTATCCTCAAATTCTATGAAAAGGGCTTCATTGCCCACGGCAGAACTACTCACCTCTATAATATGATGGGTGGCAACTACTACGACGTCGACTACCTCCTCCGTTGCCCCTACCACGACTCATCACCCCCTCCCTCCACCCTCACCCTCACTCTACCAAATCCTGACCTTGACCTAAACCGTTTACCACGCAAAGACCAAGGCCCATCCTCTTCCATTGTCTATGTGCCCCAGCGCGAGGAATGTCTTTTGGCAGCAGCGCTCGACTCCCTTCCCTGGTCCCCGCTCTCATGGTCTATCCACCGCGGCATGCAATCCCTCCTCGTTGCCTACGGCAGACCGACCTTGGAAGCATACCGTGAGGCTCTCGTTGAGACGCTCAAAGACAAAATAACTTTCCACTCGAATCGTCTCGAGGCGGAGGGATGGAACCCGGTCTTCGTAAGGAACCACATGGCCGACACAGCAGCCGCATCTGTTGCCGTGGACGGTGGAGACAGTGGTGATAGCGTACGCATCGTCACTGCGGCTGCGAAGTTATGTTGGGATGTGGAAGAGGAGGAGTTAGATGAGACGAGTTTCTGGCGAAAGCAAGTGGGGACGCAGATTGGGGAGAAAGTGACGGGGTTGTTGGGCGGGGAGGAGGTTGTGGCGTTGGTGAAGTTGTGGGTATTGGAGTGGAGCAATGAGGTTGATCATAAACTTTATAGGGATTTGCCGTTGGAGATGTTGGTTGCTTAGTTTGGGCGGGAAAGGGATGGCGTTGTTAGGTGAGCTTGCGGTATTGTAAGAATATTTGTGGAAGGAGGTGAGAATTGAATAATACCTTAGCAATAGAAGAGTTGAAAGTCTGATTGTCAATCGTAGTCCTCCAGAGGCTGCATGAGGTACGAAGTAGTTGTCCAAGATGAGCCCGTTGATACGCATTGAGCAGTACGAAATAGCTGATTCATACCAATTGCCACCTTTAGCGATCAGGAATCTGCGCTTTCGACTATTATCAATAAAATTTGCGGAGTTTTTTCGCAGCTGCCTGCATAACCTAAGCCTATCGACAGCTCGCAATTTGCCATGTTACGGTAGCAACTCCTAATCACCATTGTAAGAGAAAGGAGTATAAGTGACGTATATAAAGCTGACAAATGGTGAAATAACTTTGATGATATCTTCAGAACCTGAAGTTCTAGAGGTGTCTAACCATCAATCATAGCTTTTGAACACTCAAATACGGTGTCATAATAGAGGTTTTCTGCGTTGAAGGACCTTAGAAGTATGAAAACCAACTTTAAACCCACTTCTGTATATGTTGCTTTTACTCCATTTTCTTACTTTCCGAGACTCCTTGGCCCTATTGTATCTCCTACAAATCTTTAACACCGGAGTGTCGTTCCAATTCACAAAATACTTTCACGATCAAGCTTATCCCTGAAATCAATATCCACATCGACAATTACAAGCTTCCCGTTCTGGTCGCATCCATACTTCGACGACACCCATAAGACTTCCACGTTGCCGAGTGGAACAGAGATACCTGCTCCATTAACAATCTTAAGTGATTGTCCATCGCGTACATTTCCGATGTAAATCAACACTTCACCTGGCTCATCAGAGGTAAACTCGACCGTGAATTCGCTCGCATAATGAAAATGGACGATCGATTTCCTCGTCGCCGTCACTGTAAGCCTGCCATCATCTCCCGTGACTACGCTGAGCAGTTCGCCTCTGTCATGCTTGAGCCCTCGAAAGGAAAGCCGTTCTTGAGCTTCTAGCGACAACCGAAAGGTGAAAGTCGAAGGGTACTCTGAAGAAGTTTTTGGTGGTGCGGACGATTCTTTATCGGCCGACCATTGGTCGAACCAAGGGGGTACATGAAAAGTGCCAGTATCGAGACCCCGGAGGCTTTCCCCGGTCATATAATCAAACTCTCTAGGAAGCAGCCTTGCGATTTTGAGGGGCCACAACTCTTCCAGATGTAGCTTGACCGGAGAGCTTTTACGATGCCTATTTGCGCAGGCAAGAGGTGCTGTAAAAATAGCATGACTTGTACGTGAATAGACGTGTCCTGCCCCAATGAATTCACGTTCTCGGTCATAATGCTCGAGTATTTTCTTAAAGCCCAAATCCAACGAGATTCCAGAACTGCTAAGCGTGACTCGGGGTCCATACAAGCCAGGTAGCCCAATGCAAACAATGTTTCCAGACCTGGAGAAGTATTCTGGGCTGGGAGCCAGCATGCCACCATAGGAAGGTCCGTTGTGATGTGATGGCATTAACCAGGCGAAAATAGACTCATCGTCTCCCGATCGGATAATTTCGTGCTGTAGTCTCTCAAAAGCCTTAGTGGCACCTTCTCCATACAATAGCGGCATGTTCACGTCAAAAAGACCGAGTAAGGAGTATGCAATATCCTCGGGCCTTGTCGTCTCACGGGACGAGGCCCAAGACATTTTCGCGGCTGCACTTGCTGGGTTGATCTCAAACAAATGACTAGTGTCAATGCCTGTTGCATCAGATATCAAGTGCTGAAGGCTATGCTTTGTCCCAACATCTATCCAATCTCGGTCATAAAATGTCAAGAATTTAGGAGCCAAGAGCTCCTGCAACGTCCATCCCCGCGTGAACCATCGGCTTTCATGTAGCTTTTTCTTTGGAGAACCTCTTCTTTCCACGGAGACTGAAATGTCAGCCAGATAGGCATAACAGACCACCGCATGCCTGTACCATCGATACATCGAGTTTATCGCCTCCGACAGATCTGCACTGCTTTTTTGATCTATGCAACAGTTGTCAATCCAAACATACTCCCAGCCATCAGACCTCGCTAGGGCGCAACAATTTTGGATTTTGGAAAAGCCTTTGCGTTGCCGATAATGCAATTCTGGCTGTCTGAGGTCTTGGAACAACACTTCGTCGTCTCCCCATGTGTGCGATAAGATGACATAGGGTGGAACCTTGTCACTGAGGAAGAGATGAAGTTGGAAGGTCGATGTATTTAGTAAATACATGGTGGCTACAAAGTCCAGCTGGTGCGGACACCAGAAGCTCCGGATCCGAGATCTCAACGACTTGTAGAACGCAAGCGGGAACGTCTTCGCTCTTGCAATGTGAGTTGGCAGTTAGTCGACGAGCAGTCACAATGTCGGAAGACGTAGATCTGATGGTAACACCGTATAGCTTCAGGATCTAGGGTCTATTTGAGGGAGCTCCTATTTACATGATGCTCTGTAGCTAAGATGGGTAGTCATAGGGTCAGCAGGCGCTAGAATGCCAAAACTATATGGAAATGAATATGAATTAGTAGAGGTAGCTAAGTAAAGATGATAAGCGAGGATGTAGATGGAAATGGAGTGCTTATATTCTATACATGAAATGATTTTAAGTATGGAGATTGAAAGTATTAGTCCTGATTTACGCTAACCTTCCGCATAAGCCCTAACCCTAGCTTCAGAGCTGGCCCCTAGAGCATGCCTGTGTCTTCGGGGGGCCATGGTGCCTGAACGATGGCCTGTTAGCGGGTGCTTTAGGTAGAAGTACCCCACTTAGGGTGTCTAAAAACATAATGGGCCCCTATGAACGGGCCCCGAAGCCGGCGCTGTCCAGGCACGCTCCTAGGGGCAAGCGGAAAGGGCTGAGCTCCTGGCACGCTGACATCGTTAGCCCAAATCAAGACTAATATTTTCAATCTCCGTAAAAATGATTGACATTGATAATTACATTATACGACATGTTTATTCTGTTACAGAAGAAGTCATTCATGATTGGGCTATACGACCAATGGATCGTAGCAAAAGCCACATCGAAAACCGAGAACTTGAATTGGTAACCTGAAGCATATATGGGCTTGCGGCTAGGCTTCATTCTGTGTGGGACCTGGCTGGCAGCATTAATCATGTGGGAAAGTTAATGTTTTCTCGAGTTCAGAAATGACTCGGAAGATCCCAAAGTTCTATCGACCAAAGCCCCTCCAAGACTAGTTATATTGCCTAGGTGACCAACTTTTGGGGCTGTACAGTTCATAAGTGCATGCGGTTGATACGTGAACTCTGCTAGATCCGGTGGGGGTGGAGTCCGGGGCAGATTTCTGTCACCTTGGCATGAGGTATCCTAGCGTACGTGACCTTGCTAGAATACGAATTCCGTAACAATGCTACAATCCTTTTATAGCTTGAATATTCTCATCCGCTAATACATGTCAAATTCATGGCCTTTGCCTTCGTTCTCACAACATGGAGGTATCTTCTCAATATTGAACTGTACTCTCTTGCATCTGCTTTTCGACCTTTCATTCTGATAAACTTTCCATAGTGGTGACAAAAATGCGCACTCCAACATCAGGCGATACTTTCTCACATTGTTAAAGATCGCGAAGATCTTGCGCGCATTAACTCGTTTGGTGCCGTCTCGAAGTAATAAATTTTCAACAATATCCGGTATGATCTTATGTTCAGCACCGAAGTGCTCTAGTATTTCATTTCCAAGAGAGATCTTAGGTGTATTCATCATCATTGGAGATTGTAGGGGCTTTTCTGAGTGTAAAAGCTCAAACATTATACCTTCGAGACATTAGATCCCATTCCAATTATGCTCAAATACTTACATCCAAAGGAGAACATGTCACACTGACTACTCCATGAAACCTTTCCGTTTGGAGGATCATTTATTTCCTAGGTTTTGTTAGTTGAGTTAGTGAGTGCTGAGTCTACTGACAGGCGCCCTGTAGATATCTGTTCCTCGGTATGCACTTGATGGAGGAGCTGTAACGCTCCCTGGAGGACGGTCTTCAACAATGACAGCATGTCCAAAGTCCGCTAGTTTTATCAAAAATGGAGAGATCCTCTCATCCTTAACGAGTAGTACTACATCTTGTTAGCGTGATTGAGTAAGGAGAGCAATCCTTACTGTTTGCCGGTTTCAGATCTCTATGGAGTACGTAGTATCCCCTGATGCTACCCTCCCACGCACGGGTTTCCATGTCCATATCCTTCCCAGGAAAGCCATCTTGAAATATTCCATGATGGCAGAATAGTAATGCATTATTGATCTGGAAGATGATGGAAACTATGTCGTGGATTTCGGGAAGACCAAGTTTCTTACCGAGTTTCTTCCTTTCCCCGAAGTAATTGAGTAAGCTTCCTTCCTCGCAGTATTCCA
Source organism: Cladonia metacorallifera KoLRI002260 (assembly GCA_000482085.2). Lineage (NCBI taxonomy): Eukaryota > Fungi > Ascomycota > Lecanoromycetes > Lecanorales > Cladoniaceae > Cladonia > Cladonia metacorallifera. Next base: position 1,376,921 of record KI911118.1, on the reverse strand, counting down.
TGAAAATTCTAAAAAGAGTAGGTGTCTCAACGTATTCGAGCACCGTGACGATATTTGGATGCGGGTGACCAACTCGCTCCTGCCGTATAAGCGCTGCATATTCCTCTCGAGCTGAATTTACGCTCTCCTCATCGCTCTGTGTAATACGTATATCTTTGTACGCAAAGACCTAGCGACAATAAGTGGGACGTCCTCGAATGTTAAGCAAGACTTACGAATCCATTCTTTTCCGTTGTATACCGAAACACTTTCCCACTTGCACCTGCACCTACATACTTGGCTTGTGTGGTATCGATCTTGTCCCTATAATCTTCTAGGAGAGTTTCTGAGTTGATCACTGTGGAACTCTCCGTACTAAAAAGGTCTTCAGGGTCTCTCAAAACGGGTTCTACCAGATATAATGGTCTGGATGCTGAACCCATACTTTGAACCCTTCTCAGATTCGTAGAATGCACGACGTGTATATCAGCGAGCCACAGAGATTGATCTGGACTGCGACTTGATATGAAATACACAAAGAAGTTGTATAATCCAGCGATCAATAGTGGGGCCATATATAGGCTGGACAAGAAGCGGGGTCACCCGCAACTTTTTGGGCTTTCGTCTGGACCCGCAGCATAGATAAGCGTGTTCTGTAGTAAGCTAGCACATGCATCTGCATATACCAATAGCCATATGATGGGCATCAGCTTATCTGCGGGGACCATGCCTCACCTTGATAGCGTCGATATTAAGGAAATTCTTTCTACAGTGGCATTCTGCTGAGCAAAAGGATTCGAGGGTAAGAATACACACCTTACAGGATACCCACACTGCAACACACAGCTATTGGAGGCATTAGCGGCTCTCATTCTCAGCCATCTGTTTCTGTAGGGGTATCATCTTGTTGGTATGGCTCTCGTGTGTAGAGAGAGCATCTCTCCCCTGAGCGAGTTCCAATCAAAAGGTCTATATAATAGTAGCCGCAAACAACTGTTCGTTGAAACAGAGGCTTGGTCCTGATATAGACGCACACCATTGGGATGTCTAAGTGTGTACAGCATTGGTTGCATTTCGAACCTTTTTCCTGTTGGAAGGTCACTTCTCAGCTCTACACCTATACTAGAAAGTTTAGTATAAACCCCCTTACTGTATCTGTAGGGCTGGACCCAAAGCCGGTGGAGTGGGCCCTGGAAGGACCCACGAAATGATCAGCTCCGAGGCTCATCTCTGCTGCTTGAGCAACTCCATTTAGGGTGTATCCCGGGCGCTTTTCGCCAGCTTTAGGTCCAGCCCAAGGTATAGGGACCCCGTCTATACTCCGTACAGTAAGGAGGTTAGCCGTTCTAGCCTGCAAGCCTGAATAGCTCTCCCCCATTCTAGAAAATCCACAACCGTTTCGACTGTTCTAACAGGTTACGGACCTGCATTCGATGCTTTAATCATCGTGTGAGATAGTTCCTTCATGTTGGATGACCATTCGCAGGTTGCTTAAAGCCTAAAAGGACAATATTGCGATGGATAAAGCGGCTGCAAGTCCTCCTACAAAAACTTCCTCGAATCATTGAAGCGGCTTCGACAACATCTTGCCTTCCCCCCTACGATCAAAGATCGACCAACCTCTATACAGACCCAGATGCCAGAGCCGAATACCAAGGCAGGACCAAGATCGAGTCGAATTAGAAATGAGGCAGGAGACCTGACCGGAAACGAGTGGGGTATCGATGGAATGTAGGTAGGCTAAGGTGGAACTCGCGCAAAGAGCCAGGGTATCAGGGGAGGATTGGTGGAAACGCATCACCAAAAGCATTATATAATAGGCAAATAACTCACGACTCTGAGCACTCTTCCTGATTTCCCTACATGGTGAGGTTGATAGATTTAAGGAGACTTCAAAGTAGGATCATATAAGAAAGATTTAGGCCGTGAGGGAGCTATACTGCATGATTGGAAGAGGTTCATAGGCCAGCTCCGTGAAAGGGAGTGTTGGAACGTCACTTTGTAACCCTACTAGCTTGCAAGCATAAACAGCTCTTCCCTTATCTAGAGCATCCGCAACTGTTTCAACTGTTCGAAAGTCTCCAAGACTGTTCATATACATCCCATTCCAGAATCTGCACCCAACATCTTTTGCTCTCGTCCCAAGCTTTGGCCTGTCTCCACTTTGGCCTACGAGTCGTCCCATCCCAGATCCATATTCCTTTGTCTATACATTCATCGCATGGTCTTTGAACCCTTGAGACATCTTCGGTGAAGGAGTCACGCCAAACACACTCCCTTCCAGGAGCGTGATCATGCTGGATGTGATGTTGAGCAGGTCTTCGATCCCGATGATTGCAGGCGTATATAACCGGATCCCAGACCTTGTAACAGATTCTTGTTGCCATTCCCTTTGGGGCTGTGTTACAAGCGTTAAAATTGAAGTCTAGGAACGACATAATTGGGAAATCTCACTTGAATGCTGACTCAATGTCTAGATTCTGTTGACGTATTTCTTCTACAGGCGCTTCTGTCATGCTTTTCAACTGCTGAGTAGGGGAGTTGGGAAATAAGAACTTTTTAGACTGCGAGATGGGAAGAACATGAGCGCGATCAGGCTGAGAATGCTTCATTTATTTTCGCTGCCTAACAGCCCTTCATACATAAGGCGCTTATCCTAACGCGTAGATTAGGTAGCTTTGCATGACCTCAAATGCTAATTACGCCTCGAAAGCTACGTAAAAACAATTGCGGCCTTCCGGTAACGCTTGCTACCCGTACAGCCTTCAAGTGCCCCACTCTGGGTAGGCAGCATGATCGAGCTGAGTAATCGATGGTAGGGCATTCTCGTATTCGTATGAATGACAGCGTTGTCATAAGGCAGGGCAGATCGAAGTTGAGAAAAGCATTCTATTCTTTAATACTGTTCCTAACCAAAGAGATTATTTCCATCCTTGCAAAATATGTCTGAACCTAGCAGATTTTGTGCTGCGTGTACCTATGCTCTCGCTCAAGAACCGTCTCCCTCGCAAACAGAAACGGAGTCTAGAACACATCACGGCTCACCAGCATCTTTGTTGTATGCTTTGAGTGAAAGATGTTTTATATGTCTTACTTTCTGGTCAAATCTTAGCCAAACATCTCGTTCCTGGTGGACTGAACCCATGTCATCAGATATCGACAAACAAACCACGTTCCGCCTGTACGCAGAGGACTATTACGAGGGAATATTTCGACTTTCGATATCATTCCCGTCGACAATAGCGCTTATGAGTAGTTCTAATGAGATGCGATTTTACCTGATCGCTCCAGATCCAGATCGTCAAGACAACTGTACTCCTTTGAAGACTCAATGTTCAACATCGAGCGAAGCCACATTCGATCTCGTTTTGAAATGGTACCAGACATGTCGAGACGAACATGAGCGCTGCTGCATTCCACAAAAGATATCCGGATCTTGGAAACCAAGTCGTCTGATCGATATTGGATCGCCTAACGATGCGAATTGGAAGCTGTGCATTCTAGCACAACGAGGGTCAGAGGACTTTTCGCAAGAGCCATACATCACACTGAGTTACAAGTGGAGTTACAATGCCAATATAAGCCTCAAAACGTCAAACATGAAGGAGTTCGTCCAGGGATGTCCCATAAATCACCTTCCTCAAACATTTCAGGACACCATTGCTGTTGCGCGGAAACTCTCGATTAGATACGTCTGGATTGATGCCCTTTGTATAATCCAAGATTCCCCATCGGATTGGCAACATGAGGTACCAAAAATGCGATACGTATACGCCAACTCAACATGTAACATCGCAGCCTCTGCCGCAAGAGATCAATTTTCAGGACTCTTCCGAACAAGAGACTCCGAATGCGTTCTTCCGGCTATATTCAAGACTGCAGGGTTATTAACTTGGACCATTTACGATAAACACTATTGGGATCGACACATCCAAACGGGGGTTTTACATACTCGCGGATGGGTCTTTCAAGAGTGTCTGCTTGCTCCTCGGGTCCTATACTATGGAGCTCATCAAGTCCTCTGGAAATGCTTAGCTGGTGTTAAGTGTGAAGGCTTCCCAGACGGTATTCCTCGTCATGTCTCACATGAAAACCTTGATATTCTCTGGGATAACCTCGAAGATGGCCCTCTATCTCCTCATCGGCACAGAGCTATGAGATGGTCAGATGAAGTGCACGGCCTTTGGGAAAGTCTTGTTGGAAAGTTTTCGTCTTGCAAGCTAACGTACGCGGGTGATAGATTATTGGCCTTTGACGGAATTGCGAAGTTATTCAAAGAGGTGACTGGGGATGATTACATAGCTGGTTTGTGGAAATCTCGGATTCTAGATCAGGTTCACTGGATGGTACCTCAGCCGAGCGCGAGGCAGATGGTGTCGTTGGATAAGTGCGCTCCGTCATGGTCTTGGGCATCGATAGACGGAGCTGTCAAACCATTAGGCCTACCTAGTATCTCCACAAATCTTGTGTCTTTGGTAAATGTGAGAGTCACTTCTACCTTAGGTGATGGGGGTGAGCATTATCTTTGTTCAATCCTGGACCTGGAAGGTGTATTAACACGCTTCCGGAAAGCCGAAGATTGCTCTTCGAAGTATCTTCTAGGAAGAGAATGGTTTCAAGGATCTGTGTACCCAGATCGTTGCGAGCTTGGAAAGGATAACAAAGGCGCTCTCTTTCTTCTTCCACTTCGAACTTGGAAGTTCATGATTACACACAATGAACGAGTCACGCCTGTCCATGTGGCTGGTTTTGTTCTGCAGAGTGCTGAAGGAGTTTATGAAAGATGCGGGTACTTCGAGACTCATGCGAGACGAGATATTGGGGATCTAGGGTTATCCGTCTCGTCAAGTCAGCTGGCTAAAACAAGGTGTGCATGTCATGCCTCAAGAGTCAGGATAATATAATCTCGAAAAAAACAGCTGCATCACTTCATCTAAGGGGATACTATTCATCCTTTGCTGAATCTTAACCATTACTATTAAGCCGTCCGCCCACGTAGTAGCAACCCACCCACCTACAAGAGATTCCAGCTCCAAGATTACCCATTAACTTGCTTCTGGGTAAGCTTGTTCAACACTGGGGTAAAGGAGTCATGTGCTATGGAGTGCTTGCGTAGGCTAGAGCTTGTATCGACTTCGACTGTCGAATGGAAAATTAAGATTGGAAATGAAAGGATGCCTGCGTACATTAACCGGCTACTTGACTGGTTGTACAGAGTACGGAGACTGACACCATTAATTTTGATTTATGCCAAGACTCTTAGTACGCCAAGTCTTCAGCCCTATGTACTTCGTACAATCTTGTCTCTTCCCAGCAACTCTTCCAGCAACTCCCCGCGTCAAATCTCCCTTACATCTCCCACCAATTTGCCTTTCCGCTCCCCTTCATATTCGTCTACCAATTCAAATGTCGGCTTCTCCAACAATCCTCACGCGAACCCCCTTACTTTCCTTTACGGGCTTCCCTATTAGGTGATCTCTCGCCATATCAACATCCCGCTCTCGAATCGCATCTACCAGCTCCAGATCAAACCTGCGGAAAAGTGCTGAGAGAACATGGTAGATATTTGCGTATGCGAGACTGCCATCAAATGTCAGCTCAATCCCGGATAGCCTGCTATTCTCTAGAGAATAGAAGGGAATGGACAGAGAGAAAGCCATTTGAATGCAATGGTGTATGGTGGGTAGGTGGGATACGGGTACGAATGGGGCATTGGCTTACTTAATTCCGAGACACATTCTCGGTCCTTTGTTGAAAGGAACAAAGGCCAGGTCCATCAATTTCTTCTCCGCTGGGTCGTTGGTGAGCCAACGCGAGGGATTAAAGGTAAGGGGCGAGGGATAGATGGTGGGGTTGTGGAGGGCGTCGCGGGGGGACATGCCAATGTAAGTCTGGAATGAGGCAGGAGGATGAGCAACTGTATATGAAAAGGAGAGGGAGACTTGCACCTGCTGGTATGGTCCACTCTTTGTATTGAAGTGGGCTGGGACAGACAAGGGGTATGCGACCAAGAACGGGAGGGTTGATACGGAGGCCTTCCTTCACTGTTGTGGTCTATTTGCTGAAGGTTAGTCGGTGCCGTGGGGTAGAGGTAAAGAGAGCGGACTGGCCAAATACGGCAACTGCTCTAGCCTTCTCCATTCAATCAACGACCTCGGATCCTCCATTGCATCATTCAACTCCGCCTTCAGTCGATCGCGTATCTGCGGATTGGATAACACATGGAAGACCGTCGTGGCTACTGTAAGGGAGGTTGTTTCACTGGATGCGCCAACCACGCTCTGAGCTTCTTGTGTCATGCGCTCGATCGATTTTTCTTCTTTTGGGGCTTCGGAACTGAGGACTTCGTAGAAAATGGAATTGGCATAGGCGGGCTTTTCGGCGCTGCTGACGCCAATATCCCCTTGTGAGGAAGAGTAACGCGTGGATATATCAGAGACTTGGCCGCGGATGAGCTAGAGTGCGATAAATGTTGGTTAGTTATACCCTCTGGTTCGCTGAACACATCTCAAGGTTTATGTAAGAGCTCGAATGCTGGTGATGTTTCACAATTACACAATCATGGGCGAGACACTCACTAGTACAAGTTCGGAGTACTTGGCCGCGAGTGGGTTGAGGACTTTGACAAAGCTGATAGGCAGTGCTTTCATAATCGAGACGATGCCTGGGAACAGTCGGGCAAGCGGGACTATCTCGGATATACCTCTGATCATTTGATCCCATTCGGGGGAGAAGTCCGGTTGATCCAGCGCGTTGGCACAATGGGCGAAGGCTAAATGAAGCATTTAGCGTCAATGCTCACGGCTCAGCTGAATGCCACTGGCTAATAGCGAGCTCAAAGTGATAACTCACAATACTCTGTCGTGATATCAACCGTGGTCGCCGTCAAGGCATCGCGTAGCTGAATGACTTGCCCTCGGTCCTTGTAAGTACTCAAGATGTCACACATTCGGTGAACCTTTTCCTGGATGACCGACTCAAGGCGAGTAACGGAACGCTTGGAGAAGTATGGACTGAGGACCATCCTTCTCGACCTATGGAGCTCATGGTTCACGGTTCCAAACACTGTAGGTTATCAGGCGATAAGCAATTGGATGTGTAGACTGAGCTTACTAGAGATTGGTACACCAAAGATATCGGCCATGTATGGCACCTTGTCTCTCTTCTCACCCAGTGCGTACAGCGTATCATACCATTCGACATCCTTTACATGCAGCTCATTGGGTGCGATGCGGACAATGGGGCCTGCACGAGTGTTGAGCGGACAGAAGAAGACTTCACACCATCACTAGCCAAAACTGACCGTATTGCTGATGAATACGGTCGATCTCGTACATGTATTGTCCCCCTTGGCCGACGAGAAGATCGAAATATCCCTCGTACCACCGACTCGCCGCGGCCAGCTTTGGACCTGGAAATTTGGAAAGAGGATGGAAGTAGACATTGTATATGAGGCGACCCACATACCAGGCAAGGAAGCAACCAAGAGCAAGCGCCCCAACAGCTGATTTCGAGAAAGAGAAAGACTTATCAAATGTATCAAGCATGGTCTGGCAAATTGATTTCAAAGGCCAACAAGGCAGAAGAGAAGTGTCTGCAACTCCGGAAGTAGGCAGTGACTGGTTGCTGAAGGAAACCCGAAACCTGATGCAGATGCCTAAGAGTCTTAAGATAAGAAGATACGAGATGCGACAGCGCTGGTCATGTCAAAGTGGGGCAACTTGCATTTCGAAGATAGCGTGCCTGTCTCCTAGACTCTTTATGGTCTGACTCAACGCCCTTTCCGTCCCAACCTAAATGATTCAGGGACCGCTGCTTTGATGCTCTGAAGTATTAATTCTCCCAACGGATGTTCCTTACATGACTGATGTACCACAAGGCTTCCAATTGAACGAAGCTGTTACGGTCTGAAGACAGCGTTTAGTGCAAGTGAACCATCGGTACCCTCTTCAATCTAATTCAGTTACTTCCTGGGTTACAATGAAGCATTTGGTGAGGAGTCTTATTGCTTTTGCGGACACCGGTTTGCTACTATGATGGCATAGGTCAGACCAGGTCAAACATACTAACCATGCAGTAGAGCGATTGTAATGTAATAGGGCCCCTTGGGGGCCCTGGCTGCTGTCTATATAGGGCCAAATAGAGGACCTTCGGCCTAAAGCCCCGAACATCCGACCTGAGTTTTTACCCCTAAGGGGTGTTTGGCGCAGTGGTTGGGGGGCTGGCCTAGCCATGCAGCAGAGCGGTTAGAATGCGTCCATGTGACTTAAAAGCTCGCTTATGGCATGCAAGCCACCTGTGCTCCAATGTGTTTGGGGGTTAGTGCTCGAGATGGCACCGTCGCCTGCAGCAACTACTTCATAGCACCCCATCAGCGAGCTGCGTAAACAAAGATCCTTGTCGTAGCGATATCGATAAGGTACCTTGATCAAGTTTTACGCCAAGCAATAAAGATTTCATATAGCCTGATATTTACCAGCTTCCACCCTAACCAGAAGAGCACTAATAATGAATTCTACTACTGTACAAAGAAGTGGGGATCGTCGATCCGCAACCTCAACCTTGACCATTTATCGACGGAGAATACTTCTGTCACAATAAGGGATGTGATGGTAAACACTGCATAGCCTGCTATTCTAAGCTTTATGGAAGGCACCTGTTATATACACAATGCGCTGTATGAAAGCAGGGTCTTAATGGGGGTGGCATGCGCTAGAACATCAACTTAATGAGGGAACCGGACCGTGTTGATCGATTGTTGGTGGAGGCCACTAAACGAGCTCGGAAAGGAATAAAAGCAGTAGCAATATTGCAACAACTTCTGTCCCTTTCCCGGAGCCAATGAGTCAATGCGGCTATCTATTCGCCATTGACGAACAATGATGCTTGGTCATGTATGAGACATCTTCCGCCTAATGCTGGAAGGAGACTCTGGGACTTCTACCTCTCACTCGGAGGAAACACGGTTCTATTTCGGGCCAATGGATGTTTCATGGATAAATCTACAAGAGACGACCACGACGTTGTATATAAAACCCTTCTCCATGCCTTACCAGCTAGCCAACCAGCCAAAGGTTCAGCCAAATAACTTTTTCATTTACATCTCTAACCTTCCTTCCGACTTTTCTTGTATACAGCTCCCTTCCATCGATCCAGCTATGCCTTCCACGGGGGTATATTATGAGACAGACAATAAAATGCACACGCTAGACCTGATATAAAAAGAAGAAAAGCAATCAAACATAATGCGTTACATGACACACACAAGTTCACAAAGCGATGCCCGTCCCATCACCCGTCCATCTGTACAGGGATAACACCTCTCGTCTGCGCATTTGTCCTTCTCCAAGCCCTTTCACCTGCGCGAGAGCGGACCGCATGACTTTGCGCATGTGTCTCTGTTCAAGATAGGTTCGTTAGCGCTCATATCTCCCAAATTGAGATCAACAAGCGGGCAGAGAATAGGATGGCTAACCTGATACTCCGTATTCAACGTAACAATACAAGCCTCATGCGCCTTAATAATATTCTCACACGCCCCAACTACATTTGGATTCGCCTCCCCCGCCAGTTTCTCCGCCGTCAACAGGAACAGGAAACCGCCCTGCAACAAGCTGATGCCGAAAAACCACGGCATGAAACTCAAATCCGGATCGTATTCAAGGATGTTTGAGATTGCCTCGGCGGCGGCGACGGCGTGGGACATGGCTGTTTGGAAGGCCGGGGTGGAGATCCAGAGATCGTTGTCGTCGAGGAGGTTGATAGGGTCCCATTTGCCGCAGATGAGGATGTGGAGGACGTGCATTATGTGGGTGCCGTAGGCGACGACGATTTTGGTTTGGATCATTGAATCTGTCAGACGGTTGGGGGGGTTGGGGGCAGTGGTGTTCTGGGCGCTGGAGTCGTGAGCGTGGGAGAGGTGATGAGCTTCGAATTCTTGGATGCTTTGGCCGTAGGCTTCTAGTTGGGAGGTTATTTCTGCGGCACGGTCGTCCCATTCTGCTACGTGGCGGGAGGAAAGGCCGAATCGGGGGTGGATTCTAGCTTGGTTGAGGTCGACGATGTAACCTAGAATGGTCATCAATGGGGTAAAAAAACCGAACATACTATGGCCTGTGCAGAGGAATGTAGGGCCCCTTGTCCTGTAGGAGGATGACCCAGGATACAGACTTTGCTCGCTACCGTAGAAATTGCCCGCTTGAAAGTCAGCGTCGTTCAGCGGTTGTAGGAGATTTTCGCATTCCACATCGAGTAGGAAGAGTGGTCTATTGTAACATAATGCAAGATGCCGATCGAGGGTGTAGAGTAGCCACCAAACCCTACGGCGCTCCTCCCTCTCTTCCTCGCTTACAACGCCAAGACCCGTGGGCGGAAGGCTCGCTTTGGTGTTTGATGCGGCTGCTGACTGTTCGGGTAGAGCATTGTCTCCAACACCACCACCGCCGAGGCCGTCACCGGCTGCGCTTTCGCTCTCGATTGGATTCGGAGGAAGTTCTCTATTAAGCCTAGATTCTCGAGCCAAAGTCCAAGCAGCATTCCACCACCTCATACTTGCAGCTTTGTACTCAGAGGCGGAGACTATGACAGCCAGATGAATGTAGGTTGCAATATTGTCAAGGGGTCCACCATCTGCCGCAGTCAATTGATCGCCTCCTGTCATTGCAACTCCAAGGCCTCCAAGGGCAACGCCGTTGATGGCGGAATCGCTGCCACCATTGGCAGAGATTTCACCTGCGGGCGGACCGTGCACTAAGGGCTTCAAGAGTGCTATGGTTATCTCTAGTAGTTTCTGGCAAACACGGCCTCGTGCTGAGGGAGGCGAGGTCAAGAAAGGAGAGTCGCTGGTCTGTGCCGCGAGCCAGAGCATACTGGAGAGAAGAGCTGGACTGCACGGCCTTGGTCTAGTTGCTCTCAGGAACGACTCCCTCCGGAAGAAATAGCCGAGGATATGGGGTGACGTTGGATGCAAATGGGTAGTAGAAGAACTGGTGAAATAAAGCTCAAGTAAGTCGCATGCAAGCGAGACTGGAATGATTGAGTCTATGTAGGGTAACAGAGGCTGTAATACCGGGTACTTCAATGTATTCATGGCTTTAGTTTGCCGATGGTTGAGTTGGAAGCCGGAAGGAGAAGGTAGATTCAGCCATCCTGGAGACCCCATGAGCGGCGAAGCACCGAAATATCCTGCTAATGGGCTCTCGCCGGCACCTCCAAACCGGAAAGCTGGACTGGCAGCTAAATTTGGAGGGCTCATTGCAGGGTATGCGTTATCTCCAAAAGATGGGTAGCTCTGCGCTGGTTGAACTTGGTGGTGCATCTGACCCAATGGAACTCCATTAGGATTTGAATTCACGCCGTTCATGGAGATTGATCCGCGCACGCCAGGTCTATCGTAGTCCTGACTGAGACTGAAGCCGTTCAATGACATAGCCGTAGGACTTATCCCAGAAGCTTGACGCATAGAAGATTGAGGGTTCGGGTCTGGGAGAAGCCCTTGCGGATGCGCTGGCGTCTGAGCTTGGAATTGTCCGACGCCATTGTCCCTAGTAGAGGCGTATGAGCCGTCCGACATGGCTGTTGTACTTGCAAATGGTGGCTCTGTAGGTTGAGACGTAGTTTCTATGGAAGACTGGGTTGCTCCTGATTGGAACTGACTGGTCGCTGTGCGAGGAGGTGAAGGACCTTCAGAGGAATATTCCTGGGGAGAATGGGAGTGGCCAGAGCCAGCTGTCGTCTGGTCTTGCATCGCAGCATCTTTGCGAGATGCTTTGCCCCGCTTTTTTCTCTCACGTTGGTATTCGCAAGACAGGCCAAAATCTGACGTGGTATTAGATTAATTCTGCTTCTAAAAGAAAATAGTCTTGCTTACCCACACAGTGAGCACAAGGAACCTTGCCATCACATTTTGTCCGCAATTGATTGCACTGATCGCAAGCTCTGCTGATCCTTTTCCTTACTGACCCTTTGTGTGTAGGTTTGCCTTCTCCGCCGCCACCCAAGTCTGAGCTCTTTCGCCGTTGATGTCCTGTATCTGTGGAACCTTGGCTGTAAGGATGATGTCTTGATCTTGCAGGACTTCTGAGAGGTGACAATGGCTTGTTGCTAGCGAAAGTATCGAAGTGCTGTACAGCGTATTGTTGTACTGGAGCATGGAGAGGGTCAACATGGCGATTGGACGGAGCCATATTGGCTTGCGATGGCATTTGGCTGAGCATAGCTGCAGCTGAGCCACAGCAGATGGTCTTGCGGCATCAGTCAGAGGCGAACACGACCAAGACTGCTCCGAATGTCTTCAGCCAAAGCCCGTTTTTCTCGTGTCTAGAGGCGAAGGGTCGTCGACGTATTTCCGTAGTCCAGATGCCAACTGTGATTCTTGGACACGAACGCTATACTTTCTTAAGGTGAGAAGAGCTGCAAAAAGTATTATGACGTTGCTATGGTAGTCTTGCGTGCACGAGACTAGCGTGCATGCTCCAATCTTGTTGACAGCCTCAACGCGATGGCCTTGCAATTTTCACACGTCGCATGATCGACGAGCAATCAAATCTAGAGAAGTATCGGCGCAACAACCGAAAAGTCAACGACGAAGCTCCTGTCAGGGTATGAGAAAGCAAGATGACGATTGCGGGATCAACGTGGGGTAGGCCAGGCTAGACACTTTCTGGGGCCGGGATGTGCCTCGGGAGAATTGCCGAAGCGTTGCCATGCAAACAATCATGCAGGTCCCCAATGCTTTACATATGTGCGGCTTCAAAGGCACTTTCAAGTCAGAGCTTGTTGTCATCGTTCTATTCAAAGCTCCCGTTGACTTCAAACCACTCTTCCAGCCCAGTAGCTGAGCGGTATATGAAAGAATCATGGGTTGTAGTAAGTTATGATATCCTTGCATGACATGGAAACAGTTCAACGAGATATCTTCTTTTACTGGCTGTTCTGGGAGGGTTCTGATCGGGAAATGGTCTCTGCAGGCATTGACGAATGTGATATTGCAAGCATGAAAAATCTGCTCTTCCTCTTAGGAGTGCATATGACATCGAAAGGAATTCGCCGTGCTCAAACACAGAACCACCACGAGCTCTACTAGTAGTAGCTACCAGGCAAGATTCAATAAGGTGCCTCTTCCTTAGATCATCCCGACATGAAGACATTGGCTTAGGGGTAGAGAGATAATTGCCACGCAAGATGAGATGGAGAATATCAGTGGGTTAAAGCTCATGCTAGGCCAATTAGCATGTAATCATCATCTCCAGATCAATAGGGAGTAGGTGGTTCAACAACATACAACAGGAAAAGATTTGCAATGCGCCGTTGCTCGAGTATCTTACGACCTGCACTCTGAGTAATGGTGTTCTCTCTAATCGCAACGTTTGGAGACCTTCAATACGTAACGTATGATAATGTTATACCGTTTAAGAAAGAGCGTTCACCAATATTAGCACCCCCTTGCAAGACGCCAGTACTCTCAGCATAAGGAAGACCCATAATAAGTAAAATATTTCAAAGAATTTGCTCATAAAACTTGTGAGTTTATCAGTTCTTGAAATGTTGTTGATAAATAAGTCCATATTTATTATAAGGGAGGGTTTATGAAGATTGGCTTCAAGCTGTAGGGGTGCCAATATTTTCATCCCCCACGAGGCTAGAATAGGAAATTGCGTGCTCGGCGGAGGTTTTCCGCCACTCCGCAGCTCACGCACCAACGAAAAGTTTCTGGATCGTTGATGATGTGAATGATTTTCTGTTTTCTTTCTGCAGTTGTCGATCCTCCCATCCTAAAACTTCACAACAGCCATTCTTCCTTTGGAGGCCAGTGTGTACATTATGGCTACCGTGGCGACCGTCGGTGAAGCAGGTGAGTAGACACCCCGCCATTCCCTTTGTGCCCCACCGTCATTCGTCTTACTTTTTTGCTATCTTACCATTGGGGCTGACACACCCTCTGAACAACAGTGGCAAGAGTCGCATATTTATCTAGCGATGTAATTCTCTCAGTACAACCTGCGCTCGGCGCCGACTCGGAGTTCTCAAAGCACCTACATGCACTCTCATCAAAGAACGTGCCCGGTATAATAGCCCAGGAACCTGAGGTACGTTGGCTCAATCAATGGCGCCAAAAGCATGCGCTGATCTTTTGTCAGGTACTGGCTATCAGACATAATGCGGATCCATTATTGTCAGCTTTCCAGCCTCTCCGATCAGGGAAGCTCGTCTCCGTCACAACCACGTCCTCCATTCTCCTGTCCTCAATCCCCCACCTATACAAATTAGCACAATACCCAGTCGTTATACATGTGGCTCTGCACCCCTACGGCTTCCCGGATTACTCAGAGATAACTTCGATACGACAATGTGGCTTCATCTTCTTACAGTCGGAAACACTACGAGAAGGGCAAGACATTGCTGTGTCCGCTCATGCGTTGGCTCTGAAGTCCGGCAAGGGTGTAATCCACTTCTTCGATCCCGCGAACTCTAGCAAAGACAAGCCAGTCTCTTTGGAAGACAAGGAATTGGTGAAACACTTGTTGGACATTGGTGCTGCTCGAGACCACCAATTTACAGCAACTGATGCTTCGAATCTATATGTTGATGAGGGCAGACAGCCAACTATAACCGAAAACGAGGTTTTCTCTGCAGCAACTGCCCAAATACCTCCCAGCCTGGGTGGAAACGCCGCCGTTGCAGCACAGCCCAAAGGCAAGAATGGAGAGGAGTCCTCCGTCGGTTCATCCGTCCGTGAGAGTAGCGCAGACAGCCGGCCTACTATTTCTTCAGCCTCTTCGATAAGTTCTACATTGATAAGGCCAATCACATCTGAGGATATTCAAAGATTCTTACTCAGTATCTGGTCACAGATCTATACAGCTACTGGCCGTAGTTACCAGGCTTTTGAGTATTCTGGACCAGATGATGCAGACTCGGCTCTTTTTGTCTTTGGGTCTACTGGCGTGTTCGTTGATGAGATCTTGGCGGCAAAACCAACAGATGAGTTCGCAAAATGCGGTATAATAACAGCACGTCTTTACAGACCTTGGATTGCCGGAAGCTTGGTTGAATCGATACCTCAGTCAATAAAGAGGATTGCGGTGTTAGAGCAGATTCGAAAAAAGACTGTCAAGTGGGGCCCAGTATTGATGGATATCCTAACCAGCTTACCATCTGGGTCGGGCACACCCATGATTGTTGGCCATCAATTGGGCTACATAGAGCCTTCGACTGCTCGTCAAGCCCTGCGTGGCATCTTTCAAAACTTGAGATCGCCAACTCCGATCCAAAACCTCGAGGTCGGTATCCATCATGAACCTCGGGATGTACTAAACGAATACAGCTTGGAGCAACCGAAGGTCGAGAGCGCGTACATGAAGATACTTGATCAAGTCTTTGGCGAAAGGTTGCACATTGCGAACCGCCTTGACGCTGCAAATGCCGGTATATCTGCTTCAGTAGCCGCCAATCCTGAATTCGGGTTTGGATCTCTCCTCGCTCGGATGGATCACCGGAAGAAATTCATTGGCCAAGTGCAAGAAGCCGCTGCGACTCGCGATTTTGTAACTGATGCCCCTCGAAGCTGGCTTTCGAAATGGGCTTTGAGTGCAGAGGATCCTGAAAAGGCAAACACTCTAGCGCCAGAGGTAATCGCACGATTGGGTACTGATGGCTCAAAACTCGCATCTCAGCTACTGTCTTCAAAGCCACTGTTCTTCAAGGAGTCACATTGGCTTATTGGGTCAGATGCATGGGCATATGACTTGGGTAATTCTGGTGTCCATCACGTAATCGCATCCGGTGCAAATGTCAACATGTTGATCATAGACTCTCAGCCTTGGTCAGACCGAGCTGCGGCCGATGCTGCAAGAAGGAAGAAGGACATCGGTCTATATGCCATGAATTTTGGCAATGCGTATGTCGCTTCTGTAGCAGTGTACAGCTCGTACACCCAAGTGCTTGAAGCTATGATAGAAGCAGATCAGTTTGATGGTCCCTCAGTGGTCGTTGCATACCTACCTTACTTTAAGGAGGACGATTTACCATTGACAGTATTGCAAGAAACGAAGAAAGCCGTAGACCTTGGCTATTGGCCGTTGTATCGATGGAATCCCGGCAACGAAGAGAACGGTGAAGCCAACTTCTCGCTGGACTCCGAGCGCATCAAGCAAGAGCTAGAAGAGTTCCTAAGACGCGACAATCATTTAACTCAACTGATGAAGAGACATCCTGAATTCTCCGCCAACCTCTCTGAATCGTACGGCACTGAGGTACGTGCACTTCAGAAAAGGCGGGCAAAAGATGCATACGATAGGATGCTCGAGAGTCTATATGGTGCACCCATGACTATCCTCTTTGCTTCAGACAATGGAAACGCGGAAAGCCTGGCCAAGCGACTTGGTAGCAGAGGTAAAGCGAGAGGTCTTAAGACTTTGGTCATGGCAATGGATGATTACCCTCTGGAAGATCTGCCCGGAGAAGAGAATGTTGTGTTGATCTCAAGCACCGCTGGCCAGGGAGAATTTCCTCAAAATGGACGCGGCTTCTGGGAGGCCATTAAAGACAATGCTGAACTTGACCTTTCACGAATCAATTATACGGTGTTCGCGCTTGGAGATAGTCACTACTGGCCGCGGAAAGAAGATAAGAGGTATTACAACAAGCCAGGAAAGGACTTGGATGCGAAAGTAGCGTTCCTTGGCGGAAAGCGCCTGATCGATATTGGTCTTGGAGATGATCAGGATCCAGACAGCTATCAGACTGGATACAATGAGTGGGAACCTAAGCTGTGGCAGGCTCTCAATGTAGACAAAGTCGATGGTCTGCCTGAAGAACCACCACCAATCACGAACGAAGATATAAAGATTGCATCGAACTTCCTCCGCGGCACCATTGCCGAAGGTCTTGCAGATACATCTACTGGAGCAATCGCGGCCTCTGATCAACAATTGACGAAATTCCACGGCACATATATGCAGGATGACCGCGATCTGCGCGAGGAGCGAAAGGCGCAGGGCCTAGAACCTGCTTACGCTTTCATGATCAGATGTAGGCTAAATGGTGGCGTTGCAACTCCGTCGCAATGGTTACAGATGGACTCTATTAGCAGCGCATATGGAAACGAGACAATGAAAATGACGACTCGACAAACCTTTCAATTCCACGGGGTTGTGAAGACAAAGCTGAAGCCAGCTATGCGAGCCATCAACAAAGCGTTGATGACCACCATTGCTGCATGTGGTGATGTGAATCGCAATGTTATGTGCAGTGTGCTTCCAACTCAATCAGCGTACCACCGAGACGTGCACCAGATATCGGCCAAAATATCGGACCACCTGTTACCCTCGACGACCGCCTATCATGAAATATGGCTGAAAGATGATGATGGCAAGCAGACTAAGGTCGCTGGTGATGCTGTTGTTGACAATGAGCCGCTGTATGGCCCAACTTATCTACCCCGCAAATTCAAGATTACTATTGCAATCCCACCTCACAACGATACCGACGTCTATGCTCATGACATTGGTCTTATTGCCATTAAAGGCAACAATGGCCGTCTCGAAGGTTTCAACGTTCTAGCTGGCGGTGGTATGGGCGTGACTCACAACAACAAGAAGACCTACCCTCGTACAGGTAGCATGTTCGGCTACGTTCCTGCAGAGACAGTCCACCTTGCCTGCGAAAAGATCATGCTAGTTCAACGAGACAATGGTGACAGGAAAAACCGCAAGCACGCTCGGCTAAAGTATACCATCGATGACATAGGTGTTGAAGTTTTCAAGGGCAAGGTCGAAGACTTGCTCGGCTGGAAGTTCGAAAACCCCAAGCCCTTCGAATTCAAATCCAACATCGACACCTTCGGCTGGCAAAGAGACGAATTCGGCATGAACCACCACACATTTTTCATCGAGAATGGCCGCATAGAGGACACCGCCGACTTCCCCATGCGAACTGGCCTGCGCGAAATAGCCAAAGTCCACCAAGGCGAGTTCCGACTCACAGGAAACCAGCATCTCTGCCTCAGTGGTGTCCATGACGACGATCTCGAAACCATCAAAGCCATGATGAAAAAACACAAACTCGACAACGTCCAATTCTCCGGCCTGCGTCTCAGCTCCTCCGCTTGCGTCGCCTTCCCTACCTGCGGCCTCGCCATGGCAGAATCAGAGCGCTACCTCCCCGAACTAATCACCAAACTCGAATCCTGCCTCGAAGAAAACGGCCTCCGACAAGACAGTATCGTAATGCGCATGACCGGCTGTCCCAACGGCTGCGCTCGCCCCTGGCTCGCTGAAGTCGCTTTCGTGGGGAAAGCATATGGCGCTTATAACATGTATCTCGGCGGCGGGTATCATGGGCAGCGTTTGAATAAATTGTATAGGAGTTCGATTGCTGAGGAAGAGATTTTGGAGATTATGAGGCCGATGTTGGGACGGTGGGCGGTGGAGAGGGAGGAGGGGGAGCGGTTTGGTGATTGGACTATTAGGGCGGGGTATATTAAGCGGACGACGGAGGGGAAGACGTTCCATGATGATGTGGCGGAGGTGGAGAGTGAAGATGAGGCATGATTTTCGTTCCTTCTTGGTGGGGATTGATTATAGAGGCATGGAGTGGCGTTTGTGTGAAGTATGAATATTGCATTTGATGTGTTGTTGATATGGCAATCTACGTAAATAAGCTTGTGGATGAGATTTAATGTACATAGTGCTATGCCCTGTTAATCAAAGAAAATGTCAGTCATCACTCTACTTCATTGAGTCCGTGCAATGTCCCTTTGGATCCACTTGTCAAGTGAGCATTGCAGCCGGAATCACTCATCTGCTTAACAAGTAGATTAGTCATGGCTGCCTAAGCTGACTGATACTCTACAGCAATGACCTGGCACCAGCCCGCCTGGCACCATAATGAAGAACCCTACTACCAACACTATTTTGGCACACTTTACTCTGTAGTGGGGTAATCGTTGGTCTACTAGATGACGGTGACAAAAAAGCGATCTAGCTAGCATCAACTTCATTCTGTCGGAACTCTTGCAAATTATTTTTCATCCTTGAGACAAATTTGCCCCTGGTGCTCCGTTATCGAGCCATCAGGGTTTGTTTACCGGCATCCAACAATACCTAAATTATACCGCACCAATTATTGAAAGAGGAAAAATTCTGTACTAACGATAAAGACTATCTATCTAAATAAGTCAAATCCCTGTTCTATATAAATACGACTAGTTAAGCAGACTGTGTCTCCCCCTCCTTTGATATGCAGTACTTTTGTATTGAAATGACATACTTTCTAGAACTAGCAGCATTCTTGCTTGTCGTCAAACATTCCATTTGTGTGCTTAGGATCGAGTCCATCACCTAATGTCTCGCCCTTTTACATGTCTGCGAATAGTGCGCGATCACCACTAAAATAAGTGGTGTAGCCTGTCTTAATTTAATAAAGGAATTGCGATGCAAAGTGAAGGCACTTACGATTAGCTCTTTCATACGATTCACAATTCTTGACAAGCCATTCGTGCGAGACGTGAAGCTTACTCATTGGTATACGAGGTAGCAAGTGGTGTAAAAGATGGTAACAGTCGCTGTGTGGTTGAAGGAAGTACTGAAACATATTGCAGCAGGGCGTATTTCGTGTGAAAGCCAGGACGCTTGTTGGTTGCAGACCGGAATGGTCAATGGTTTCTCTCAGGATGTAGAAACAGTACGAAATGGTGCAGCGAGTGGTGTGAAAGAGCAAGAGAAATTGCCAGCCGACCGGAATGGACCCGATAGAGAATGTCTCTGGTTCACAATAGCCCATCAATACGGCTACAGTTGCCCACCAGATAGAGAGCTGCAGCGGGGCTTTCACAAAAGATCCTAGCGCGTTCAGGTAGAATGCAACGGGGTCTACCACGTCGTAGAGAAATAAAGAAAAGATCGAGGTGTGGTCATGTCGACCAGTCTGAGCGTTCGTTAGTGCATGTGCCATTGTACGTAGGCAGTTCGGCTCACTCGATAATGCCTCAAGCTAGTCTCGTTATGGAGTCCGTGGTCGGGATCTGCTGCTGTTCCAAGGTAGTGATGATGCGCGCTGTGTTGTTGACGCTGCAGTCTCGCAGTGCTCATGGAGCAAGGGGCAAGGAAAACATTTGCGATGATGTCGTTCAAATGCTATTCTTCTATTAAAAATATCCTCTTTGCAACCTGAGATGAAGATCGATATCCCACCTTGTTTGCAACCAGATTGTAATGGATGGAATCATGAGCGAGGTTGCTGATGCCTCTTTGGCCCCAGGACATTAGGCAAGCCGCGAAAAGAAAAGTCAATCCATTCGGTTGGTAAATGTAGATCTGCCAGGCCGCCAGGATGACTCCCCAGTCCCTCGCAACTGTACTGCACCTCCAGTATCAGCAAACATCCAATAGAAACATGATACGTGAAGCTTACAGAAAAGCAGCATAGCCAGTGGGTTCTTCCCAGCTTCTCAAGATGTCTTTTGGGACCTGCGACCGAAACTCTTTCAATTGATGGAAAACCGAAATCCTGTCTTCAGGTTTGGACTCTAACTCAAGCGCCGAAGGCTGTCTCAACTCTGTGATAGTAGACATGACTTATGCAAAGTATGTGGAGGAATAATACTGATGGAAATTTACAGGTGAGGTGAGCCAAGCTCTTTATAACCAATCTTCGAGACAGCCATGTTCATGGTATATTTCAGGAATGTCAAAGCTGACTCATTCACCTCGGATGGATCGTCAGCACTCCTAGATCCCTGTTAAGAAGCTCAGCGCAAGCGGTCACACATCACAATCTCGCTTCCCCCAGTATGAGTGATCAGTTGAGTAGCGAATGAGATGAAATGGGTACATCTCCGTTGAGCGGTAATAGACAATTGCATGACTAGGAAGATCCACAATGAGGACGAGTGGATGTCCATCCTGCGATTTTGAGCATGTATGGCCGCTTCTCCAGAGGATCTGATACGGCAGGTGCAGCTAGTTTGTAGGAACACGTGCAGATGTCTGGATACCAACTGACTCGAACTGACGGAAAGATAGCGGGATTTAACGTAATGTTGTGATGTGACAACGGTGTTCTTCGCTAACATGCGGAACTTTTTCATAGTGCAAGATACTTCTCGAGGCTGTGGGAATTCCTCGGATACCAATAACAAGTTGGCCTTTTTTACTCGTAATTTTATTATTTCTGGATAATCTTCGTTACAGAAATCTACCGCGGCTCGCGATGGTTCGTCGGCGCTGTGACTTGGAAATGACAAGAAAGTGAGTCTAATGCACTTCTTACTACGACGGTATGCTAATTGAACACAGTAATGGCGGTGGGATTTCGAGGCACAGTCTGCTGGGGACCGTTATCATGTCGGAGGTATAGCCCGAAACAAAGGAATACTTGAATGCTGTAAAAGATATGCGTGTAAGATACGAGCAAATTGGAATACCATGCGCGACGTTATGCAAGGGCCGTGGACCCCCCCGCGGATATATAATTTCGAGGCTGAACCGATTGCGCATATTTAAAAGCTGAATGCAGTGTATCTGCTCAGCTGAGCTGCTTCAGAGTTGTAGAGGTGATGTAAGCCATACGGGACGGGCGTGACCACAGCAGGTACATGGGCTCAATTTCATTCGGGGGGGTATACCTTCAGCTTACATAAGATTGCACGTATCGGCACCTCTAGATTGAGGTCTATTTCCTTGTTGTTAATACCGTTATTGGGACACTAAGCGAATGATCAGTTCGTGCTACTGAGTAAGCACAATGTGTGCTTATTGTTGCGCGAGGAATGGACGTAACAAGAGCCGTGAGAGCACATATAATTTCGGAAGATCTATGGCTGTCCCGAAACTAAAGGCGGGCTCCAGTGACGATAGTTCTAAGGTTCGGGCGGTTTTAATTCCGGGAGTACCGGACGAATAAATTCCAGCTCACACCCGTAGAACGATCTACAGCAGGCCTTTCGCATGATATTCTAAACAGAAAGCCTGGCGCGCATGTGATTCAGCTGCATGATGTTTAGGAAGTGAGGGTGGGCTGGCTGCCTTCAAATTTGATGCAGAACAGAGTGCGGCGGTTCTATCCGTACCTCCGTACAGATTGTTTCAATGGAGATTCTGTTGTCGGAAATACATTGAGAAATCCTCTCGGGCTAACAAGAAAAGATAATCTAGTCCTAAGGCGCTGTTTGAGCTATGTATTGTAAGATTCAGTTCCAGTTAGTCATTGCCTTTCGGCGTCTCCGCTTTGGCGATGAGACCGAACAATAACCCACATGGTGGAGTCGTTATATATCAGACTTCGTCAGTGGTCTGAGACTACGGTTCTGCAAGCTGCAACTGTTCTCCTTGCGAAACAGTCTTCCCTCGTCACACCCTGCCGTAGAAGATAAATAATCAAGCATGCACCACCATCATTCTGGCATCTTCAATCGTTGGACTCGTTCCAGTCGTCGTTACGTGGACAAGCTACCATTACTGCTCTACCATGGACTCCCTGCTATTCTCCTCGGTATACTCTTCAATACTCTTGATGCTGGCTAGTCTATCCAATACCGCAATCGGAAGAGTCATAGCTAAGATACCTAGTTTCTACGGGGCTTTTGGTATTCCCAACCGAGAGGCAAGGGTCAAGTCTCGCCACGCTACAAAAACAATCGATGTCGCTATACATTATGAGGTGAGCGACTACCGCCGTACCCACGAAACCTCTTGCTAATTTGGTTAGCACGATAATCTCACAATTGACTATGACACTTGGGGGCTCACGTTTTCCGGGCGCGCTTGGATCCATGCTCATCGAAGTTCTTCCATTCCTACGGAGTATTGCAAGCAAGATACAAATAAGACTGGGGGATGACAATCCAAGCCTGATACCTACAGTCTTCGCTGCCTACGCTCTCACAAGTATCCTTGTGGGCGCAGTGTGCACTATCCTAGGAATCTTCCGCTGTGGACGATTAGTTGAGCAGCAAATGTCCTCTCGGGTACACCAATCTGACTCGTGACATAGGTTCAATACTTCCCAAAGACTGTCCTTACTGGTGCTATCGGTGAGTATCTTAGAGCTGCCAAAAAGCACGAGATAGTAACATCTTGCATGTATCAGGTGCTATTGGCGTCTCCCTGTTCCTCCTCGCATTACAGCTCACTCTCCCTCCAACAGCCCCAACACTAGACTTAGCATCAGCACGTCACGTACTCTTTACTAATGGCCATTTACCACTCCTTTTCGCGTCTCTCCTCCCAGCCTTGTTTCTGTCTCTGTCGATTCGCATTCCGTTGCTAGCAAAAATATCTTGGGGGCTTACCGATCATGCACTGTACGTGCCGGGCTACATGTTTACTATTGTAGGTATTTTCTGGGCCGTTGTGGCTGGTACTGGGCTCGCCAATAATGCCGGCATGTCTTACTTGGCGGATCTGGGTTGGCTGTTTACAGTGCAGATGGACGCTACCAGTACTGCAGCTCAACATCAAGCGTGGAATTACTGGGCTTCTTTCGACTTCCTACTGGTCCAGTGGTCCGCTATGACTACTGCCATCCAGGACATCGTGCTGTTGGTCGTCATCGGGGTGCTGAATTTACCCATCTACATCCCAACTATGGCTCTTACACTTGACGTGTCGAGGTATGACATGGATCATGAATTCTTGGGTCATGGAGTTTCAAACATCATGGCTGGTGCTGTTGGTACACTTCCCAACCTTGTGGTATGTGCCTGCATCGCTGTTGATCTACCTTGGAATGTCCATAGCAACATCTGACTTTCCTAGGTTTTTTCATCCACTCGCCTCTTCACCCTTGCCGGTGGAGGCCGCCTCGAGGCCTCAGTTGTCATCTTGTTTACCATAGGTCTCTTCTTCTTCTCCTCTTCAATCTTACCATATGTTCCAACAATCTTGGCATCTACACTTGTGCTGTTCCTTGGTCTGGAGCTAATGATCGAATCCCTATGGGAGTCGGCCAAGACGCTCATTTGGAGCGAGTGGGGGACTGTAGCTGGCACCCTCCTGGCGTGCACTTTCCTAGGCTTCGCTCCAGGATTCGGCGTTGGGATAGCACTTGCAATACTTATGTACGTAATGCTAGCAGCAAATGATACAGTCAGTAGGCGAAGACAACTTCCCATCTAGTCGATAATTACTCAGCTAACAGTATTTCAGGGTGTTCGGGTGGTCAAGCTCCCTAGCTCGGAAAGGTTGCACAAATACCGGGCGTCATCAATTGAACTTGCGTCCGACAAAACAGCTTCAATATCAGAACACCGTGGAACATATCCTTTTACCGAATGCCTATCCGACTCGGTCTCGACATTGCCAAGCGAAACTGTTGTCGACCGTGTCCCCCTGGTTATCCCACAACAACCCTGTGTTGAAGCCGAGCGTCCCGCAATCACTGTCCTGCGTCTTTCAGGCTATGTTTGTGCGTATCAGTGTTCTCAATATTAGATGCAAGGACTGATTTTATTAGTCTTTGCCGCACTGCCTTCACTAGAACGCCAAATACAGCTTTTGCTCAATGCCAAATCGTGTCACGTGGTTGTAGTTGACTTGACTAGCGTCTATCGCATAGAAACGTCGGTTGCACGCTATCTTAAACGTCAACGCCGAGAATTTGCCTCTCAGCCGTATTCTATATCCTTGGTATTGGCTGGGTTCAACAGGCGCTCAGGCGTACACGCTGATCTTTCGAGAGGAGGTATTATTTGTCGCTGGGTAGGTGAATCTGAACGCTACGGAGCTCATGTTAGTTCGCCGGCAACGATAGGCGAAAATAGCTTGATAGCCTTCTGCAGCTTCGAAGAGGCGTTACGGTGGATTGAACTTCCAGGCGCAGGTATGTGATAAGCCTTCCGACTGCGTTGCATGCACCGAGGCTGACGTCCTAGGAGATGAAGAAAAAGATCATGTCTTGGACGAGGGCATCATAGCTTACTTCTCCCGTCTTCTCACGCCAGAGCATTCAGACTATCTTTTCAGTCAACTCGGTAATCTCGAAGCACCTCCTCTTAAGCGTCTGTTACGTTGCGGTATATCTGTGCGAAGACCTGCTGAAGGGGAGACAATCGCGGAGGCCGGTAATGCTCATCATTGTTGATCTGGTTATCTGAGATACTAAAAGCACACCAGATGTTCAAGAAGAAGCCGCTCACACTACCTTCATGGTGATACGCGGTCTCGTCGCAGTGCGAGGGTCTGACTCAGCTATCACTCCCGCAGCCGAAAGTCGCCCCGCCGTTGATGCGGCGTTGCCATTGATGATCGGCAACGGTCTACAAAGGATTAGTGGGTTCGTGGATAAACACAGGACCAAACGGCAAGACCAGATGGAACTTCCTTCATTTTCTCCTAAGAACGGATTCCCCAGCGAGACGCAACTCCTTCCAGGGGAAATGTTCGACATCGCAGAGTATCACGGTAGAGGTAGGGCCGCTCAAGCGATAGTCGTCTCTGCTGGTGGATCTTGGATCCTGAGAGTTGACGCAGATAATGAGCCAGGTGTAGCTTGGTTGCGCATGGCCCGTACGCTGTTCCGAAGTCAGGCTAAGCGAAACGACAGGATCTCAGGATAGCATGTTAAGCTGGATATTGCAGTCTACCAGGCTTCCTTTATTTTCTAGATTGTGTTTTAGTGTTTCTGTACGAGGGTGCTCCTTAAATTAGCGTTCATGAGTGGGTGTGATTAGCGTTGATTGATAAGCGTAGGCAGACATAGAAAGAGCAGTCGTCTCAAGCCCACGTTGCACCGGTGAGCGATGCCACAGGAAGACATCGATTGAAAAAATGCCGTACATACACTAAGAAAGCGTCGGCCAAGGATAGCAAGATTGATGATCGCTTTCGAATAACCTATATAAGACCCCATGGATTGAGTACACTCATTCTTTCGTCTGGCATCAGCTCCCCCATACTTCCATGTCCCCTTCTAGGAGTGATCGCTCGTACTGATTATGGGGTTGGAGTGGGTCCGTCGATACAACCACATCATTATTCTCATGGCGGGATTCAGCTCCCCAACCCTCGTCCATCAGACATGTAGGACTGTCTATATATTCTTTAGAGCCATCGGTAACAGTCGAATCATAATCCTCATGTTGAGCCGAGTTGATCTCATCGTCGTCATCGGATAGCTCCTCCATCCGCGTAGTGGTTGAGATAAATTCTTCTGCGTCGTACCCACATGCACTCAACGCCTGCGTCCAGATCTTGCGTAGTAGCAGATCCTTATTAACAGTCCATCGAAAAAATTCCGCGGCATGTTTGTAACTGGTTTCCTTACTACACGCAATATCTGAAACCGAGTTCCCATAGCGATCCCTGGCATACACGTCAGCGCCTGCTCTGATCATAAGAATCAGAACCGCTTTCATCTCGTCTATGTCGGCCCAATAGCTTCCTAGGATGACCGGATGAAGGCAGCCATTGAGATTCTGAATAGGCAGTTCTCCTTTTCCCTGTCTGCGCAGGAGTAGAGCGACCTTTTCTAGATTCCATGTGCTGTGGCGTAGTAGTCTTTGCAGCCAGGTATCGGGTGGCAAGTCGTTGTCTGGTTCGATGAAATGAGAACCGTGATCTAGAATCAACCGTATCGTTTCCTTCACTTCTTTAGTATTTATAGTCCCTTGTTATAGAGCTTTTAAGCATACCGCAGTTCCAACATCTAGCATTGACCCAATGAAAGAATTGTTTATATCCCCTTCGCTTAACGTTGGATCTGCACCAGCTTCAATGAGTAGAAGCCTGCACCTATTGATTATTGCCACTTCTTCCGGGTCTGGTTCGCAGTCGTAGTCGTTCACCGGAAAAAATTCAAGCGAGGAAACACTAAGATAATTAGCAGTACCTTCTTATGGTTTGGTGTGCTTCACAACCAATGCCTTACTTGTAATCCTTATCCGGAATATCCGAGAGGGTCGGCTCAAGAAAGTCCACATCCAATCCTTTATCAATGAGAAATTTACAGATATCTGGCTGTTCGAAATAGAGAGCATACTGTGGCAATATAAGCTAGTAGGACCTCGTTGAGCTGTGCGGACAATACTTACGCTGAGCAAAGATCGACCTCGCCAATCACGATCAGTAAGGAATGTTTCTCTCAAGCTTAATAACCGTATGAGGCCATTCAAATCGCCTGCCTTGATCAAGCGAAAACTTTTGGCATCAGGGTACCGTAGAGCTGAAATAGACAAAGATGGTTTTCTGAGAAATGATCCCTCATATGAATTCATTTGCAAGATTTTCACCGCGATCCGCGGGTTTTGGCAGTTTTTGGGTAGAAAGGAGAAAGACGCCTCTAATGTCTCGGGGAAATCGATCCGTGCATCCTGCGTATAATCATGTGATGAATCACCGAGTCTTCTGGACTTCCAACGTCTCTGGATCGTAACAGTGCCGTTTCGCAGATTGCGTTGATAGTTGGTCCTCGTCACTTTGTACCTTGCCGTGTTAGGGTTGGAAGGTCGAGATGCTAGATACAAGGAGATCTTTAGCAATGGAGTTTCAAGGAAGAAGCGCCATCGATAATGGCCATTACCAGCCGAAAGCGTCAACGGGGGTTAGGGTCCCCAAGTCTGTCTTATACTGACCTTTCTCGTTGATACTAACACAGTGCGAAGCCCCCAGTATCCGGTTGATTTGTTTGACTTCGTTTTGATAGACTAGATAATTATGCGTGCTGTCTGTTTCAGAGGTCTTCCTAGGTGTCATGCCTTTTCTCCCTTCTCCACGCTCTTCTTCTTCGACCGAGAGTAGAAGCTTGAGAATAAGCTGAAGATTACGTATGACTGTCTCTGCTTCCTCGGAAAATGCCGTCTTCTCTTTCTGTTTTGCGAAGTGACACAGTCGATCGAGGGCATCCTGAAGATCTAGTTCGTCACCTGTATCTATGCGTGCTTTTCCCTCCATTTCCACCTCTTGAGGATGATTCATCCCCCCAGGCGATATGGTTCCATGTTGAAAAGTCTTAGCGGCTGAATTTAGCGGTTTGACTGGAAATTGCTGTTTAAGAAGCTCAAGAATTGCATTACAAGTAGCATTTATAGTTTCCGATTGTCCAGTTGACAAGCCAGAGAGGTCTTGCATTTTATCGCTCAGCTGCTCAAGAGAGAGAATTGTACTCTGATGCGATGCGTTCGCGATGGTTCCGAGAGCTTGGATGCTATCACTAACCTGATTCATGACTGTATCTGTTCTTTCTAGGGTACTCGTGTTCTTTTTGCTCTGGATAAGATGTGTTCTCGACAGCGCTTCGATTTTGTTAAGACTCGTGGTGTGAGAGGACCCTCGTCCACTAATAGAGCGGTCAACACGGGACCTTTTCATGATGCTACAAGGGGAAAATACCCCTCTATTATCTGCAACTGCAGTGACAATGAAGCGACATGTCGCTGTATCACGGCGGACATCCTTTCCAGGTCCTTTTCCTGAAGCGCTGCCTTGACATTATTCCAGAACCTTACCGCTTTGCTGTCTACCCGCGGGCACAGTTTTGCTAGTTGATCTTCGCATGCTGTCAAATCTTGAACGCATTTGCTAACAGACCCTTCAAGATCCACTGCAAGGTATAACTGGTCTGTACTTCCTTTTAGCTGCAGCAGCAGCTTCAACAAATCCTGAAGACTGGATTTCATCGACTGGATGGCATTGGGACCATTCTTGATACCAGAGATGAAATCGTAAATCGCGTGAGTGGAGCTCACTGCAAGTCCGAAGACGGCGATAACGCTGGCTGCGCCTGAAAGACCATCCATAGATGCTCGCGCTCTGTGAAGCTTCTTGGAAAGTAGCAATAGAATAGTAACCAAACGCTTTGCAAAGAGGGAATGGAAGATGAACTACGCTGTGGTGTATAGCTGAAGAATGACTGAGGCCATTTTCTACCAGGTAAGGCAATCGGGCAGCAGCCACCCCCACCCTACCTCCAAAAGGGGCGCAGGCGGCCGGAATTACCCAGAGTCACGCGGATGGCGACGGTTTCAAATGCTTGGCGCGCAACCCTTTCTTTCAAATCTGAATACAAATCGGAACATGCAGAACTTCTATTGTAACTTGTTCTTTATCAAAGTAAGCGTTTTATATTGTTTGTGCAGTTTCATCATTGCTTACGTAGGAAAATAGGATTCTCGACAATTCATATTTCTTGTTCATATAGTACCAAACGTCAAGTGGTCATCGTCAAAGTCATTCCGCCCGAAGATCCTGTCTTAATGGGCAGATAACAAGCCGAACCTATGCAGTTTTAATCTATTCCTACCATAGTCCTACTGCCAATCAACGGCCGACGAGACATAGGGACAACGCTCCAGTCGACGAAGACTGCTCATATTATACTTATATAAGGCACGTCGGCATGTAATTAGAAGCAGATCTTCAGCGTGGTCGGAGATCAAGATTTTTCCCATTCCTCCTGCGTCTACCCTGAAACTTGACCTCAGGTGTGGCAGCTACATTGAGTCTTGTAATAGACCATGGTGCGTGAATTTTTTTTTTCAAGGTTGTTCTGGCAAGTTGCGGGAAATTTCTCGATTCTCCTGACTAAGGAGAACATTACAAGGCTAGCTAATATTAGATATAGGAAGTAACAGGGTAATCTGAACATAACGTGATGGAGAACAGGAGATTGAACCCCGATGATTGTTCTGAGACTTTCGTGATTTCAGCCCCAGATTATAGCACCAACATGGGATTGTGCAAAGTATATGCTGTTATCTAGCAGGTACTTTTGATTGAGGTAGATACGGCGAGCAGTCTACCTTACTCAACACCATAGTTATATAACAAGATGTAGAAATATAAACACTAGCTGTACGAATTGCAGAGCTATATCTTATAATTTCTAGAGTAATCTAGCTCAATAGAATACTAAATCTAATATTAATACCGAAGGTAGTACTTAAGGAAACCCGTTTATATCTATATAAACCTAGCTTTTAGGGATTTAAAGACTTAAACTTAGAAACCTATACGCGGGTAGGAGCTTAAGTAGAGGTATAAACACTAAAGTCAATATAATTTCTTTATTCTCTATCAAAATCCTAACTTAAAATTGTAAATACGGACGTGAATACAAGCTTAAAAACAGCTGCAAACGCTGGCATGGATACAGAATTCTTCATTTCCCATCCAAATCCTAACTTAAGAATAAACCCGGAATGGCGAAAATTAACTTAATAACTTATACAGATAACACTTCTGGTTCTATATCTTGTTGTAAATAACTACGAGGTCAGGTGGATTACTCTTAAGACGGACGGGTTTCAGGGGTTTCAGATTTGTTCTGCAGCAGCTTACTATTTAATATCGCGCCGTATCTAACAGTTTAATCTAGAACCTACCGTCAAAAGCGCTACCATTGCAGTTTCCAGTCTGCCATTACATGACAAGGATAAGCAATGCTCTGCGTATATCAAGCTTTGAAAAAGCATTGACAGTTGTTGCATGGGCTGATGCCCCTAGCGTTGCCTTAGCTCGCCACTCATAGGTGTTATCCTGTTAGCACTTCTTCTTCATGTATATTAGGAGCATCCTCCATAGATTCTAGCACCTCAGGCGAGGCATCCTCTACAAAAGTCTGGTTTCGATTCTGAATCTCAATGCGCTAGCGGACATACGCGTTGTATCTGAGCGAACAACATCATGGAATTGCGTCTCACTGGCTTAATTAGGACAAAAAATGAGCGAGGACTTGAATTTGTTGTGTTTCCATCCTAGTTCTTAACACTTGAATCAACGCTGGGAAGCGGTATCTTCCAAAAAGAGAAGGGGCTAATTATTTTGATGTTGGTGGTTTGAGAATTTTTTAATTCCTCAGAGGAGTATTCAAAGTTCGTATATTTTCTTATCAAAGTTTTAGGTAGCTCAAACTGGGGACATAACAAATGTGGATTATTTGGGAGGGTACAGGCTATTATATAAGATACATGTAAATTCTCCTCGTAAGAGGGCTGGAATCTCAACATTCTTCTCCACACAAGTCGGAGTTCTTCAGCATTTGGCGAAGACAGTTACTGGTAAGTTTCTCTAATTTTCTCAGCTAAGGCAGTAGCATCATAACCTCGCCCATCAATATTGGCTAGATCTGCGCCAGCCTCAAGCAGTGCCATTGAGCAATTTAAAGAGCCGTGTGTGAACGCAAGGTACAGAGGTGTGCAACCACCTGAATCTCTGAAGTTCGGATCCGCACCTGCATCCAACAGCGCTTTCATAATATCCAGTCTTCCCGCAGAGGCAGCCCACATCATTCCACACTCTCCAACTGCGTTTGCCTCTTTTGCGTTGGCCCCGGCCGCGAGGAGTGTCTGGACCACTTCAAAATGGCCCGAGTAGCTTGCAACATGTAACGGCGTAGAGCCAAAATTACCACCACGCACTTCCAAGTGTCGAGTGCCTTGCACGGCCAGTATCATCTTGACCAAGGAGTTAATACCGAATTTGGATGCGTAGTATAGCGGTGTCGACGTCTCGATATCGAATTTCGCCGGGCGATGGTACGCCTGAACCCACGCTCCAAAATTGCCGCACCGCGGTAGTTTTGAAGTCTCAAAAAATCGAAGAAGGAGATGACGCGTGACTTCGTCAATATCCCTCTTTTCGATTCGTTGAGCGTATATTGGCCAGCTTCCCGCTGCATAATCCAGCAATGGCATGTCTTGATATCTGTCGTCCAAGTCTGCCACTCTTATGCAGTAACCACTTTGAAGCTTAGGGGAACATAGATAGCTCACACAATGACGTGCGAGACTTGTGTCGGCTGAAGCAGGATCGAGGTAAAACTCCCGAGCTCCGCTATCCTTGATCTTTTCAGAAGTGAGATACTCTAAAACAGACGAGTGGGCCAATACCACGGTATTCTCCTTTGTATCAAAGCTCACAAGGCTGGAGCAGACTTGGAGAAGATCCTCTGGCTGCAAAAGCCGAGCATCTTCGTCGACAGTCCCGGATTTCTCATCTAGGATCACTGCTTCACAGAGTTCATCGAAATACAGTGCTTGAACAGAGAAAGCCATCCACAAGAAAGCTTTTTTGGCCAAAACGCGGTCTTCGCTTGGTATCCTGCGCAAAATGTTGCAGTAGGTCTGCTCCAGAGTAGATGGGACCACCTCAAGGGCAGCTTTGATAGCTAAAGGGGTTCTCTGTACAACAAGCGCATCAAGCTGGCATTGCACCCATCGGAACCTATTTAAGCATAAGCCTCTCTATATTGAATGAATTAAATGCTGGTATTATACTTACATTCCATCAGCCCGAGAAAGTAACTTGGATCTGATGTTGTCTTTCAAGGCGCTTGGAAGCCTACGTAGACGGTCGTTATATGTAAGGCAGGATTCCACATACAGTCTGATATCATCATCGACCAAAGCTGAAGTCATAGAAACGGTATTGAGTAGTCGCGAGGCACGCTGCATAGCCGGCAAGAGTAGCTCCTCCGTGCTAGAGAACAAAATTCGAAGCCCCTCGTGTCCTTGCCTTAGGTCCCATAACGTCGAATACATCAGCGCGGACTGTTTGCTCTCATTAAGCGCGTCGACAATAATGTACACCTTTGGGAACTTTCTGAGGGCATCCGCAAGCATGCTTGTTGCCTCTCCGAGGCTCAGTGGTTCGCAACTGCTATTGGACTTTGATGGCTCTTTGCTGTATCTTGCATCGATTCCAGTCCATAAGGTAGCATCGATGTTGCACAATTGAATCAATAATGAGCCAAGGAGATTGACGGGATCCTGTGAAGCAGCATTTGTGAACGAACAAAAGAAGTACGTCACAACATTCGCTTCTTCATCGCTCTGCAACTCGGCCTTGTTGATGGCAGCGGAGCTATAGAATTGGTGATGAGTAAGATAACAGCAACACAAGGCAGTGAAAGGCTCACACAAGGGTCGTTTTACCGATACCGGCTGAGGTAACATGTTAGTACCAAATCTGATGGGGAGCGTGTACATTGACATACGCTTGCCTCTCAGCCAGAGTATTGGGGGTGACAACCCTGAAAACCAATCCTGGAATGGTCCATCCAGGAACCATTTTCCAGTGCCAACTTGTTCGGACGCGAGGGATGTCCTGTACAATTGGGAAGGATCAAATGGCGCCAGCCATCTAATTACGGACCTGCGCAAATCCGCTTAAACCAAACGTTAGCATTCTACGGCAGTAGATAGAAGATGCCCTGGAGGATAGTACCCTGAGCAGCGCTATCGTGCTGCTGCTGCTGATCATCAAGCTTTTGGGCAAGAGAACGGACCTCAAGATACATTTGCTTTGATGTCTCCCTAAATACATACTTCAGTCGGTTCCAAACAAGGCCTGGATACTACGCACAGGTTATCCGTGGTTGTCGCAAGTATGAAATACAACTTCAGCCTATCTAACCGTTGTGTTTCATCTCTAATATCATCTTTCTTCAATGGCCACGTCAATCGGTTCAGTGCCGTATTGATACGCCCCTGGGGCTTCTCCAAGCGTTTGAGTAGGTCTCCCAGCGCCGACTCGGTAGTATCAAGCATGTTGCTAAACTCCGTTGTTCCAATAATTGGTACGGAAAGTGAGGCAGGGGCAGACGTAGAAGACGCTTCGGCATCTTGCAGATTCATTCGGACATGCTCCAGTGCACCTTTGAGGGCAAATAATTCACTGCACAGCTGATTCGTTTCGTTTTTCGCATCGTTGACGCCCTTTCCATACCGGTAAATAGCTGCAACAATCTGTTCAATGGTAATGGCAAGGCCAGAGATGGTTGCGATGACTGAGACTGGATCCATCCTTGCTACTTGGAATCAACAAAGATAAGCCAAAGGCCATTGACCTTGATCAACTGATCCTTGGAATTCAGCAAGAGATTGAACCACAGAGAATGTAAAGAAAGAGGGGCGCTTTAAGTATGCAGTCAGCTGTCTAGCAGCGAACTCGCGTCATTAATGGCAAACCGCCACAAGCCTTAGAACCTTCAGACCATCGGTTTCAGTAATAATCCCACCGTACAACATGGCCATATATAGTAACCTATAGAAACAGAAATTGTAGCTGTGCAAGTAAAGAAGCTAGATTCTACAAATGCCAGAAGATCTTGAGTTACAAGATGTAAATAACAGATAAGATATATAACAAGTCTGGTATTAATGGAAGCCCCCCCGCGCCTAAACAAAACTTAGCGTTTAGGGAGTTTCAGGCCAAAACTTATAGGCGTGGGCGTAGCCATTGAGGTAATAAATATATACGAAATCGTAAGATACAGATTTATTAAATACACAGCTAGCTTTTCTATTTCTTCATGTCGTCGTAGATGGTCATAGTGTTAGGTAGATTCCCATCGAAACTAACGGGTTAGAACAGTCCAATGTGCATCGTTACCCAAGCAACGGCTGACCTTAAGTATCCCAATTGCTTCCAGTACCCAATACAAGATTGTCACTCTTTGCACCCTTAATCAGAGGCTTGAAGATCACATTGTCTACACGCAGGAATCAAAACGGAAGCAGGAGAAAAAGACAGGGGAGAAAGAGTTCACGATGACAACCCAATCCACCGCCGAATTGATCCAACAATTCAAGCTCTCCCGCCTTCTAAACCAAGGTCCCTCCACCTCCCCCCTCCCATCTCCATCCCCTAACCAAACCCCCATCCAGACCAAAACGGCCGCCGCATCACCCTCCTCGGCACCATCTCCTCCCACCCCGCCCTCCTAACCGCCGAACGCGCCGCCTTCCCCTCCGACCTCCCCACCCTCCTCGCCTTCCACTCCGCCCTCACCAATATCAACAACATAGGCACCAATGACATCTACAACTGGTATCTCGCCTCTTCCGGCCCCACCTCCACCACCCCCCCAGATTTAAAATTAAATCTCATCTACCCTTGCACGGACAAGCATATCAAGAAATACTCCCCGCAAACCCTGCGCATGGTAACTGAGGCGCCAGAGATATACAAAGACTATGTGCGGCCTTATATGCAGCGTCAGCGCGACGAAGGGCGCTTGAATTGGGTGTTCAATATCATCGAAGGCCGCGCCGAGCAAGAGGATGTTCTCCTCCGGGATGCTGGCATCGGGGCTAAAGATGGTGAAGATGAGAGATTCTTGTTGGCTCCGGATTTGAATTGGGATAAAAAGACATTAAAGAGTCTGCATTTGCTCGCGCTGGTGGAGCGGAGGGATATCTGGAGTTTAAGAGATTTGCGAAAAGCGCATGTAGGGTGGTTGAAAACGATGAGAGGGAAAGTCATTGAAGCAACGGTGAAGCTCTACGAAGGGATCGAAAGAGATGAATTGAAGCTTTACGTGCATTGTGTGTTCCCTTGTCAATTTCGGTGAATATACCCCTGAGGAATGGGTATTGACGAATTGCGAATAGATCAACCGACGTACTACCATTTCCATATCCACGTCGTGCATGTCATGGCTGAAGCTACGAGCACGCAAGCTACGGGAAAAGCATTTGGTTTGGAGAATCTGATCTCGCAGCTTGAGACGATGGCTGGGGGACCCGAGGCTAGTATGGCTGATGTGAGTCTAACTTATTATCTTGGTACTGCTAGTGATCTGTGGAATGAGATCTTCCTGCCTCTGAAGGAAGGTGGGAAGGTGTGAAAGGCCCGCATGGGGCGGAAATATCCCATGAAAGTGGAACTTTTTCTGAGATATTTAGAAATATGCTGGGTTTTCTAGCAACGTCTATATAAGACGTAATGAAGAGATCTCTGAGAAGGGGATTTAGCAACGTTTACATGAGACGTGGGTAAGTTCAACACATAAGCCAAAGGTCAATTCGGTAGAGTTCAACACTCACGCCATCACATGCTGGCGTGGGGAAGGGGGTTGGCAAGAGCAGGTTGTGTCGTTGCTAGTGACAAATTGCAAACGGAAAGGAAGATGGAATGCATTAATTCAAACCGGCCGTTCATGATGATAAATTCGTTTTATTCGCTCATTCATAGCCAGCTATATGCAACAGAAAGCAAAGATGCCTAAGCCTGCACTAGGTAGGGCATCTGAATATCTAACTCCAAATTCCTGCTTTTTGTTCCAGCAAGGTGATGCAATGCATATAATGCCGCCACAAATCATTGACATAGTCCTCTAATGAATCAGAACGCTTCAAACCCTCCTCTTCTCTTCTACGCAGACCATCGAAATGACAATACCATAGCTTTGCAGCGCAGTTGAGATGATGGTGATGCGGACAACTCTTTACTCCCACTCATCATCCGACTCAACACTTTTGGTGCTCTGCTTCCTCTTTAGCGAAGGCCGGCCCCTCTTCTTCTTCATTGGTGTGCCCGCAATAGAATCAGAAGCCTTTCTCTTCAACCCCCTGGAACCGCCACTCATTGGAGCATCACGCTCTTCATCACCGCTAGGCGTTTCAGGACGGTCCAACTCCTCTTCGCCATCTGCCGCAACTTTTACTTCATTGTCTATAGACATCAGATTAACGAATTCTTGACATTGTTGGATCATTGATTCTTCCGTCTCCAGAGAGTTGATCTTCTCGGCTATTAGGGCCACGATCTTGTCACCACTGACACCCTGAACTCGGTTCGGAGCCTTACTAAGATCCTTCGCAGCAGCTTTCGCCTTACTCTCTTTTTTGTGCTGGTTGGAGCTCAGACCGTAAAGACGTTTCAGAAACGTCCTGGCCTCCCAGAGTGATGATAGTATTATTGCACTAGTGGTCAGCTGTAAAAGCCTTGAGGGATCAATTAGTGTAGGTTGAGATGCTTCAACCGAGCCTTGCACTTGCGGATCTTGACTGTTGGTGTCCTGGGAAACAGATTCAACCGTGAGATGAAAGACTTCTGTACTAATGCTATGAGCGATGCCAGAGCCTGTGTCGGCGACAATCTTCTCCATGCACGATATGGTATGCATCAGTTCATCTAGCCTGCCGTAATCAAAGAATGCCAGGTTTTCAACAAGGAACCTCGAGAATTGCAGAGTGTTTGGCGGGGAGCCCTCGAGATCCATCTTTGAAATGTCGAAGTCGATTTTCGAGCAGAAATTGGAGAGGAACTTCTTCTGATACTTACCCTTGCTTGTCTTGATGATTTCGAACATGCCAGACAGCTTCGAGGCGTATGGTTGCTTTGTGTATCCCAGAGTATCCTTCACAATCTCCTTCTGGTACTTGAATGCTTCCTGAATGGCTCTCATATACTCCCGCTCGAACATACTTTCATGCTGCTGATGCAAAATCCGATGCTCTTGAAAAGCGACCTCAGCAATACTTGGGTTTGTCGACGTTTCCAAAGCTACAAGAGCCGGGCCAGATTCCTTGGGATGCACAAGACCTTGTCGGTTAATGCTCGCGATGACCTCAGTGGCAGCTAAGGCAGAGGCATCTTGGCTGGCTAATGCAATGGCCAACGTATCTCTCAAGAAGCGCTGTGCTATTAGCGCCGAGGCACCATCACCATCATTAGCAGTCATTGATCC
Source organism: Cladonia metacorallifera KoLRI002260 (assembly GCA_000482085.2). Taxonomy (NCBI): domain Eukaryota; kingdom Fungi; phylum Ascomycota; class Lecanoromycetes; order Lecanorales; family Cladoniaceae; genus Cladonia; species Cladonia metacorallifera. The sequence continues at coordinate 1,339,535 of KI911118.1, read as the reverse complement.
CCCAAGCTTCCCCTCAGTAGGAGCGTCCACTCCAGGCACGGCTTCTGCGCCTTTTTCTTCTGCTTGACGGTCTATTCGGGCAAAGAAGTCTCTGAAGCTTGCGAGCACTATACTTTGCAGCTCTGGTTCGCCCTCGCGCAGTACATGTTGGAACGCATTGCTGATGCGCTCTTGGGTGAACTGATAAGGCCATGATTGACAGATAAGACCGATACTGTCGAAAGCTTCGGCTCTGAGAGTTAGAGGTTGTCGGGTATCGGTAAATGGGTGTATTGATTCTACGATCAGCCCGGCTACAGAGCGGCCAGTCCACCAAGGCAGTAAACCTTTGAACGTGGTGATCTGGCCCTCGAAATCGCAGTGTTTGCCAAAATAGCCAGCGATGATAATATACTTCTTGACTCTTTTGAGATCCTCAAGCTTGTTTGGATCGCCAAATGTCATATTCTGCAGGTTACGCAAATTCTTCAGGACGGATATGATCAATCTCGACAGCTTCTCTGGGTTCTGCAAAGCTCCATTGATCGTCCATAGACATTCAGCAACCTCGTTAAGCTCTGCTTTTCCGAGCTTGGAGATTGTCTGGATTAGAGATTGCTGGATATCGCTAAGGATTTTGACTTGCACATTCGATAATATTGGCAGCACACAACGGAATATCACCACAGTCGATCTGAAAACGTCAAGCTCTTCTATGCTGGCAAGATTTGCAATATAAGGCTGCAGCGCTTCAAGCTGACCCGGTGTGAAGAGTGTCGGATTGGCCTTTGCAAAAGTTGTCATTGTCTGTAGAATGTGTCGCTGCTCCAGGCGCTCCGGTTCCTCCGAGTTGTCGATAATCATATCGAACGCTGTGGCGACAAGGGATTTGCAGACCTTAAAGTTCCCCGCAGAACTTTTTGCATTATTGGAGAGAATCGCCTTCAATAGGTGCACCAAGACAGAAGACACCTTTTCACCTCGTCGTACTGTGGCAACTATAAGACTAGCTTGTCCCCTGAGTGCAACCTTTTCCTGAGCAGACGCGTCAGCGAGATCAGGAAACGTCCAATACGGCGACAGCCAGATTTCCTCGAAAGTCTGACGTGCTAAGTCTGAGACTCCGGTGTCAAGGTCTCTCGCCCGTTGCAGAAGACTGACTCCAATCGTTGTCTTCACATTCCTATCAGTGTTACGTAGGTATATATCTTTGAGCAACTTCATCGAACGTTTTCGCACGCCAGTAGCCGGATCGTCAGTCAACCTCAGAATGTGTCCCAAGAATTCAGCCTCCAGACTAGAGCGCAAGACGATGCATTTGCCAACAAGGGTCAAAGCCGAATCCCGGACCATCGAAGAAGCATCAGTGGCACACTTGACGATGAGTATTTTGACATTCCTTGCCCGGTCGAGTATTGAAGGGTCCTTTTCGAGCATTTGAGTAACACTCTTTAGACTCCTGGTGCGTACAGTGATCTGCTCGCTGGTGACAGAATCGAGCAAAATTTTCAGTATATAATCGAACTGGCGGCAGAAGTCCATGCTAAGCAAGGACAAAGCATAAGCAATGCGATACTGGACGGTCGACAGTGAGTCCAAGGAACTAAACAATTCGTTAGTACGCAATATTTAAATTTACCAGTGCAAATCAACGTACTTAGAAGCGTACCACCCGGTACCAGAAAGCATTTTGAGCAGGCGATAGGCTAGCTTATCGCTCTCCGGGCCGGGTTTTAGGTCTCCAGAGGTGACAGCCTTGGCCCACCTTGCCAGAAAGTAGCCTTGGGCGCTACCAGCCTGGGGATCATCTGAGCTATTGGACTCAAGATATTCCACAACAGCGTGGCATGGTCCGTTCCATATGACCACCTCGTTGAGTTCAAGCGATCCATCCATATAGTCGTCGATCATTTGTCGCATATATCCACTAAACTCTGTCTCATTGGATTCGAGATTTTTCGCTCTCTGTTGGGTATTGAACACCAACTCCGAGATGGCGGAACCCATCATTCCCAGAAGTTCCAAGGCCATATTCTTTGCGGGAGCCGTTGACTTTGCGTTTTCAGCGATGTTTCGACATGAGGCCAACAAAATCCGCAACATTAGCTCTGCTGCTGGCCATTCTGGGAAGCTTAGAACTGCAATCAGGTCCTCAACAAAAATATCCAGCAGCTGTCGATGGGGCTGGTCCCCGGTCTTAGAGGCTGTCATAGCCCGTTGTACAAGGTGCCTGACGACATATTGAGCACTTTTAGCAGCATTGTCCAAGCGTGAACTAGCTTCCTTGTTCAACCTGGCCAAGGCATTGTTCTTAGCAGGCTTTTCATCATTATCAGATCCACTTGAATCATCATCCTCTTCGGTAGGGCTTGGATCCCCAGATTCAGAAGATGACCCACTGGCCTCTCCCTTCTCCACTAGAGATGACTTCGTTCTTGACGATTTCTTCTTAGCAGAAGTCGATTGCGATGCGCTGGTCTGAACCAGTCGAAGGATCAATGCAGAAACGAGCTGAATGCTTGTACCCTCTCCCAATCTGAATTGTCGTGCGCTCTGTCGACTCACTGGTAACTTCTGCAATGACCCGAGGACTTCATCAAATATGAAGAGACGCTGTTCTGGGTACCGCGCAAAAACAATAGCAATCATTTCCAGAGCTATGCGACGTAGGCTTTCGAATTTTTGGACGCCAAGGACCGAATCTTTTTCGCTGTGGGAATTTTCTACAAATAGAAGTGGCGTGGCGATGAATTCGATGCCAGTGATGATCATCTCAGCCATTTCGACCTTGGCCAAAAGCTTCACCAGGAGTGCCATGATCTTAGTAGTATCGTGTAACAGTTGCGAGATTACCTTTTTATGTGAAGAAGCTGCTTCGAAAACTGCTGCAGTGGGACCAGAGCTTCGAAGTTCGACAATTGGAGTGATGCAACGTTCCAAGACTTTCTTGACAACTCCTAGCACGCTTTGGAGCAACTCTTCCGAGTATAATTGCTTCTCCTCGCGCCCTCCCGTCATCATCCTGAGAACAGTGCGCGCAGACCGAAGTCCAAGATCCACAGCCTCGACTCTTTGAACCCAGCTTGCAAATTCGTCTGTATTCCATTCGATTTCGATTTGTAAATCCGACGACTCAGCCGAAGACAGAGCTCCCTCGCAAAGCTTCTGAAGACGTTGCAGGTGGTCTACAGGGATATCCCATAATCTATCGGCCGTGATCACCCGGTGCAGAGCCGCCTCTAGTCTTACATGGACGCTCGGAGCCAATGTAGTCACCTCCTGTTCCTCGAAGTTGGCTAACACAAAGAATTGCGAGTTGAAGGAGGAAATAGCTCCTAATCCGTCGGGTTGTGATTGATCATCTGCTTCGAAAATTTCCTGGATGATGTCCTGAAGCTGACGCAAGGTCTCGTCCGAGGCCGCTCTTTGATTCTTGGTTTGTAATACACTCGCACCCAGGTGTGTCTCGCTGCTACGCTTTCGCTTTCGATTTATTTTAGCCCCTTCTTTTCTTGGAGGCTCTTCATACGTCACAAAATCACTTTGTAGCGCTTCCGCAGACGAAGGAGGGATAATGACCATTGGAGTCGGCTGTGCCGGCAATGCCGTAGACAGGCGAGCTGCATTTGCGGAACTTTCAAGATTCTGTGAGACAGGCTTCTCATTATGACTGAGAATGCGTTGAGGGGAGGGCGTGCTAGGGGATGGCTGTTGTTGGCTGTGGATCTTCGATCTAGAATCATCCGCAACCTGCGAAGGCGGCGACGGGTTCGGTGCTGTTATAGATCTAGAGATATTATCAGGTTGTAAGGAACTTCTCCTGGCTTGGAGCCTAGGAGAGGCCTGCTCGGGGCTTGTGGGGGTAGGATCTAGCAGGTGAGTCGTCAGCCCCTCTCACGTTTTGCTCATCATTTGAGGAACTTACAACGGTGTGAAAGGTCAGTTGCATGGAGCATCATGTTTCCAAAGGCACCAACGGTTCTAGGAGATGGCACATGGCCGTTGCCGTTTTTCGTGGCTATAGGGGGTCCTTGCTTGCAATGGAGCTTCGCTGGAGCTTTGAACTTGCTGACACTAGGGGTTAGTTGGGTCAAGCCAGTGAAAGAGTATCGAACTTACAAGTCTGTAATCACATCTTGGCTCAGATATGACTGGAGATCGTTCTTTGCCCGTTGAGCCATACTCGATTGCCCTCGGGTTTTGGCAAGGTCCTCATCGAGAATGTCAAGGGGCTGTCGAGCGGCGCGCTGCTCGGGCGGGGTAGGAAATACTGGATGCGGGCTGGAGAAATTGACATGAGGTGCAGGAATGATGCCTAAATTGTTAAATTGTTGCCCATGAAGCACTGAAGGTAGAACTTACCTGGATTGAACGGGACGATCGAAGAGAGGGGGGAAAACTTCAATGCCTCGTCCACACCCAAAAGCCTCTGCCGAGCAGGAAGCGCTCGAGCTTTATCTGAACGTTGAGGTCTACCGCTCGGTGACAGAGCAGACGTCCCGTCCACTTTACCAGCCTGCGATGTGCCATTCATCTGTCGGGGCATGTTTATTCCATTCGCATATGGAGATGGAGGAAGCATTCCGCTTGATTGTCGATTGGGACTGTAGCCATTTGACTGAGCAATTGTCTTGCGCGGTGAGCCAAAGGCATGCTGCTTGACTTTTGCCCGAGGTGGGCTTCTGTTGTCAGTGGCAGGAACGACAACAGCCAACCCAGCCTTGTGGTTAGGGGAAGCCATTCCAAATGCTCATAGACGCAGACAACCCTGTCCATGAATGCTGGGCTAGCTAAGAAGTGTTGTATGATTCATGATTGCTGCCAGAAAGCGAACTTGGTGGTCGTGCAGGACTTCACAACGGTCCAGTGAGGTTCACTTTCGCGGATGGCGGGACTTCGGGAGATCGACGTTGGATGCAGCGCTAGCCAAGCCCAAGTGGGATGACAGGCCAGAAGTTGAAGATCATCCGGTATTTTTATTCTTCCTGTCTTCTTTCCAAGTCCCGTTGTATAATACATCGCGCACTCTCTTGAAGAAGGGTTTAGGGAGTTCGCGGGCTTTAAGTTATGGCAGCCATTGGATCGCTAGTATTCTGCACCGATTGTGGGAATCTCTTGGACGGATCTACGGGCAATGAGAGAGCAATATTGAAATGCGCTGTATGTGGCACAGAAAACAAAGGTAGGATTTGAATACCTCGTACAACGACAAAGATGACTCAGTCCCACAGATACCTCAGCCAAAACAATCACAACGCGCTCCAAACCTTCGGCCTTCCCTTCGATTCTGCGCTCAAAGAGATCAGCTGTGCAAACTTTGACCGAAGAAGATATTCAGAAAGATGCAGTCATACAACAGACCTGCTCTGAGTGTGGTAGCAAGGAAATGAGATATTACACCCAGCAGCTGAGAAGCGCGGACGAGGGTACTACGGTCTTCTATAGCTGCGTGGTATGCGGTCATAGGTATGCCCACATGCTTTCCCCTTTTCTAATTGACACTTACTGACTTTGATTCAACAGCTTCAGCACAAACAATTGAGGAGTTTTTACATTTTTGACTATGCTTTTACACTCGCCAATGGCGAGAAACTCTGCTTCTCGGGCAATACAGCATACTCCATCTCGCCATTCTTCTCGAACTCCGCCATATCAAGTGCAACAACAACACTCTCCCTGACAACCTGCTCCGAATCATCCAAGAATCCTCTTAGCAGATCCTCCACGCCCTCCTCATCCCCCAAACTACCAAGCGCCTCTGCAGCTTCATGCCGCACCATACTCTCTTCCTTATTATTGCTCAGGGTAGCAATTAAACTAGGTATCGAAGCTGGATGCGAAAGCTGGCCGAAGACAAAGGCAATCTCGTGCCGAAATAGCGCTGAGGGGTCGCTAAAACCGTCTGCAAGAGCCTCAACAGCAGGCACAGCGGTAGGAAGATCGGGAGGAGAAGCAAGGTCTCGGAGCGCAAACATAGCTCGATAGCGCTCGAAAAGCGGCGACTTTGTATCCAGAAGCCTTCGCCTCAGCTCTGGTATCGACAGCTCCTTCGTCCCTTGTGCAAGTGGTGGCGCAGGGTCAATAGATGTAAAATCACTATCCTCACAAATCAGTCACTCTATATCCACTCCCTCGACGACCTTCAGCGTGTGTGGCCAAGGTCAAACTCACCTCCCTCTCACCCTTTCCTCCCTCCCAATCCCATGTTCCCACTCAATCCTGCCCACCGCAATCTCACACGTCTCCCTCACCACCTCTACCTCACCCGCATCGTCCCTAAACCCTCTCAATGCCCCCAAGCTCCCCACATCCCCCAGCGCCCCCAATGCCTCCGCCGCCTCATGCCTACACATCGCATCCTCTACCCTATCCTCCAACACCCTTCTCAAGAATGGAACAGAGGCCAAGTTTCGCGTCTGGCCGAGACAGTAGGCTAATTCGTGTTTGAGGAGGGCGGAGGGGGAGGTAAAAGCGGAGGCGATCGCGTAGATGGCGGGAAGGGTGTCTGGAGTGGCAGGTTGGAGGGAGGCGTGGTGTTTGAGGGAGAAGAGGGCGCGGAAGCGATGGGCGAGGGGCGTTTGTTCGGAGCAGAGGGCCTGGCGGAGGGGTGGGATGGGGTCGGTCGATGTGGGTTGCGGTGGCGCGTGGAACAGGGGATCTGTTTCTGTAGGCGGGGCCGTGGTGCGTGATTTCGTTGTGGGTGGAGGGTTTTTATCTAGCGATGAAATTGCCGTTGGTGCCATAATTGGTTGATGTGTAGGCGTGATCAAAGAATGAAAGGAAATATCGTTTCGAAACTATGAATTCTCCCACTTCATGTAGCGGAATGCTTCCGCGGCCTCGGTAAAACTATGGAAAGATTTTGCTGCGAGAACTTCTCATCCCACCTACAATGTGGTACCCTGCACCTACAAAGACGTGATCTCAATTTGCCATTATGTTTATTTCGTAAGGTGAACTTTCATAAAACCGTCTTGATTGGCAGAACAAAACTTTCATTCCATAATCCCAATGTCTTCAGAAACCGCTTCGTACAAATATCTCAGCACGCGCGGAGGCTCATATGGGGTCCGTATACCTGCGAAAACCGCCAATCTTGAGAGTTAATATTGTGCAGGTCTCCTTTGAGAAAGCTGTTCTGGATGGTCTTGCACCAGACAATGGACTATACATCCCAGAAGCGATTCCTTCGTTGCCGGACGATTGGCATTCACAATGGTTGAATTTGTCTTTCGCGGATCTCGCATTTCAAATTCTTAGCTTATATATTTCTCCTGACGAAATATCGCCTTGGGAATTGAAAGCTATTGTCCAAAATTCGTATTCCACTTTCCGAGTACCGGAAATTACCCCTACAATTACACTAGATGGTGATAGGAAACTATACCTACTAGAGCTGTTTCATGGACCAACTTTGTAAGTCCAGTAATTGCTGAATGCAAACTTGTACAGCCCGCTATCGCTTATACTTGAGTGGTACATAGCGCTTTCAAGGATGTTGCGTTGCAATTCTTAGGCAATCTCTTGGAATTCTTCCTTGTCAGAAAGAATAAAGGAAAGACGGGCAAAGATCGGGAACACTTAGCCGTTATTGGAGCTACAAGTGGAGATACTGGCGCGGCAGCAATCTATGGTCTGAAAGGCAAGAAGGACGTTTCGATGTTCATTTTGTATCCAAATGGAAGAATCAGCCCAATACAGGAGGCGCAAATGACCTCTGTACAAGACCAGAATGGTAAGTTCTTCTAGACCCTTGATCTTATAGGCAAGCTGATCAAGCCCCTAGTACGCTGTCTAAGCCTCGACGGAACTTTTGACGATTGTCAAGTGAACCACCCTTCTCATTCCTATTTGAAAGCATATTAACCGGATGTATTAGGACACCGTGAAAGCTCTCTTTGCCGACCCAACCACAAAGAAAAGTTTGAAACTTTGTGGGGTGAATTCGATAAACATATCGCGCATTCTGGCCCAAATTACCTACTATTTCGCATCATATTTCTCTCTTGTCCGGTCTGGGGCTTTGGATCCTTCGACCAACGCAATCCGTTTCATTACCCCTTCGGGAAATTTCGGGAATGTTTTAGCAGGATACTTGGCTAAGCGAATGGGACTACCTATTTCAAAACTAATCATTGCTACGAACGAAAATGATATACTATACCGCTTTTGGAAGACGGGCGCATACGAGAAGCAGCCTATTGTCAATCATACCAAAGATGGCGTACAAATAAGGGACGGAGCCAGGCCGCTCGATGAATATGTAAAAGAAACACTATCTCCGGCAATGGATATCCAAACAAGCAGCAACGTTGAGCGGCTGTTATGGTTCATTGCGTTCGATATTTGCACCACCGATGACAGTATCATCGGGTTGGACACGGAAAGATATATAGCGGGCCAAAGAGTCAGGGAATGGCAGAATGCACTGAAGACCAAAGGAGGTTTCAGGGTCGAACAGAAAGTGCTCGACATCGCGAGGAAGCATTTCGAATCAGAACGCGTTTCGGATCCCGAAATAGTAACCACTATTCGTGAAGTCTACAGATGGCCCAACAATTACATTCTAGACCCGCATTCTGCCGTTGGTGTAGCTGCGGCATTGCGATTAGACAAACCGCCACCCGGTGGATGTGACGTGGCTTTGTCAACTGCACACCCAGCCAAATTCAGCCGCGCTGTGGAGATGGCATTGGGGAACCATAAAGGATTTCATTTCAGGGATATCTTGCCTCCGCAATTCATCGGACTCGAAGACCTACCGAGGAGACAGATACACGTACAGAAAAGCGACTATTTGGACGGCATCAGAAAGATTCTCATAGACGAAGTAGAAAAAGAGTTAGAGCGGCAACATTCTTAGAGCTGTAGGACACACGACTTAGATAGAATTAATACTTGGCGCATGCTGCACATCACTTTTCCCCCTCCCAAGGAGTCAGACTAGTCTTTAATCAATGCCTACACCAGTCCAGCAACCTATTGATGACCTCTAATACAACCCCCCCCCCAAGAGACCTTAAACGTGTCACAATGGTAGTAACCCTTTAGTACCGACATCATGCGTAATCTCGGGTTGACAAGTGTATGCTGCAGAATAACTGCTAGTAGAAAAGGGACAAGGCTACAGTACAGAGACCTGAAGAAGCGAAAGATTTTCGTATGGAACAAGAAAATAGCCTGTACCCGTAGTCGCGCAATGTTAGGGCTCGTCCCGGGGCCTTAATTCATGTCTTTGGCCAGCCCCTCTTCCCTACTCCCCCAATCCATCCTGATCAAACCCAAACCCAACCCCAATGCTGACTCCTTACCTCATTTTCCCCAAAGATGATCTCCAAGTGAATCCCCTCTACTTCAAACTAGAATATATAACATATTTACTCATCACTTGATAATCGCGCTGTGGTGGCCGAGTGGTTAAGGCGTCTGTCTTAAGTTATTTAATCTAACAGATGGAGTATCCGCGCAAGTTCGAACCTTGCCCACAGCAAATGATGTGTTCTTTTTTTTTTCCCTGGGGGGTATAGTTGAGGGTTTTGTGGGAGGTGCAGGGGTTAATGGAGGAAGGAAGGTAGGGAAGGGAAGGGAAGGGAGGGGTTGGATGTTTAATTTTGGGGAGGTCTCCGAGTTACTTTGAGCGATTACCGTCTTACCGGACTATGAGAATGGAGTATAACAAGTGATGTATGTGGAGAGATTGTTGGATTCATGTTCGAAACTTTCAGAGGTAATGAGAAAACCTATCCGGAGGCATTACAAGTGTTGTAGTTGAGGCGTGAAACTTGTAGATCTATGTATTCTACCCAATTCATTTGCTAATGGCCTAGACCATTCCTAAACAGACCCGCTCATCCATACATAGAACTTCCATTCCCGAATTGCCAGTCCATTTTGAACGGACTAACCTTATCTATTCCGAAGAACAGATCCCCTGCTGCTGCAATAAAAGTCGACCACCATCTTTGCGCAAGCACGAAGCTCATTGCGGGTCTCGTCTTGTGCAAGATATTCATTGGTCTGCCTCTCAATGAATTCAATTGTATGCATCTTTCCCAAGCTTGGCCATTGTTCCCTTGTCTTCACAGTCCACTCATCTAAGGGGACGTCTTCCAAACCCGGCACATCAAATCGGTAATAGGAAAAGCTGTCTGCATGTTCAGCCTCCGATTGGCACATGTGGTCGTGGGCTGGCTCATTGTTTAAAGCGTAAAATAGTCCACTTGGGAATTTGCGGACAGGTTTGTGTTTGCCTGAACCAATACTCACCAGGCAGATGGGATGGCTTGGATGCAACTTTTTCAATTCGTTCAATGCCTCTTCGCTCACACTATTGGCATAGAATCCGCCATCCAAGTAATATTTACCAAGAAACCTAGGATCTGTCGTTGCCAGTGCGACCTGCCATGTTAGATAACTATCAGCCTTTTCGCAGTATCGAGCACCTGAAGAGGTATTATCGTAACTCCGGAGAATGTAAGGGAGTTCTTTAATGACATCATCATCTGGCTTGGTGTAGGCAAGAACTGCACTATGCGAATGTCAGAACACCGCTTATTCCTGGGAAATATTGCCTTACCATCTGCAGCGCGCAGCCGGGGCTACAAACCTATTGCGCTTCCATTTCTTACTTTCGAGCGTGGGATCGAATGATCTAAGCAGAGTCTTTGTTCTTCGAACGAAGTCGTCTTCTCTGTACTTTGATATATACCAGCCAAAAACAGTCACACTATGGATACCTAGTCGTTGATGGCCAAACATGGATTCCGTGTAAGTTCGAAATGCCAGCTTGCACTGCTCTTCTGTCATGTTCAAGCGACCAAGCATGATAGCGATCAAGCTGAGCGAATTAGACCATGTATGTATCCATAATATTGGTGTTATACTGAACTTACCCTCCACTGCCTGCGCCAAACATTCAAGTGAAGACGTCACATGGCCGAATTGATCTAGCAACAGCGTCCTCTTTTCACTGTTAGCTTTGGCAGCTCGAAACATAGACTGTGATCCTTACCTTCGGATGCTCTAGCTACCCAGCGAATCTCGTCCATTAGCGCCTTGAAAATGACCAAGCTCGAATAGCTGCGGACTCCTCCTCCATCTGCAGTTAAGTCTGAGTCGTTCTATCCCCTCTGAGAGACGGTATCCGGAGGTACTGACCAAAGCAGACAACTGGCAGTCTGTGATTTGCCATGTCCTTCTCTTCGTTTAGGATATGGTGAATTTCAGCTTCCCGGGTCGAGAGGTCCTCAGCCAGTGCATCTTGGAGCTCATGCAGTTTATCGATCCAGTAGCTGACTACGTGAAATGGTCCCCGCCATGGTGCATTGAATTCCCTGCCCAGAGATTGTTAATTAGACCTGAAGATGAGGTGTCCTAGGTAGAAACTTGCCCGTCCAAGTAGTCGGCTAGGGGGTCCTCTGACAGCACCGATAGATCTGTTTCCATTTTCTCAAGAACATTCCACAGTCTAGCCACTACCGGCCCGTCAAGTTTGCCCAATATTCTTAAGCTATTACGAGGAAACTCTGCATCTGGCATGATAGCTTTAATGTTCTCGATCCATCTGCGAAACCTAAAGAGCTCGTCATCAAGTGATTGTGCTAAGTCTTCATCATAAAAGTCATGACTCTCCGAGCTGGCTGTGATAACCGACGCAGCAATGCCGTCGAAAAGCGCCAGTATATTTTCAACACGGACCTCCAAGGGAATGTGAGTTCTGTCACCGTGGTCTTGCCGCAAACGTAGATCTGTGGTGCTCTGCATGCGAGCCTCGGATGGTAGGTCATCCTTGGCTAAGGGTTCCGACTTCATTTGAGACATCTAAGACGACGAAGGAGTTGGTGCGGGGACCGACCACCAAGTGGAAGGTCGAAGGCTCCGATGAACGGGTTCGTTCGCGTACAGAGACGCTCAGAATGCTAGTCGTTGCAGTGAAGATTAATGTTAGAGATTCGTTTGACTTTGATCTTAAGTATCGTAGCCCTAAGGAGGAGGGTGGATATGCTAACTTAGCATGTCGACTTTCGAGCTGAAATTAAGGAGTACTAAGAATAACTGATCGGAGCCTTCGGGACAGGCAACAAGTTTCAGGTCCTACGGACACAACCGGAGACGCGTTTAGAAGGTCCCGATGTTCCACCCTGCTGATACGCCAAACGTTACGGCCGTACGATGCATCAGCGACACGCTGGTGTCCCATCTCACCCTTCCTGTGGGTACTGCCATTGCAGGCTTTGTCATGCCAGTCATTAGCTGGTATGGCGTGGTGCGCGTTAGTTTTGGTTTATATATATCAACATCAAGGACTTAAAAGCCTACAAAAGAGACGTCAATGACATGATTGGAGATATGGGCGCATAATAGGCAATTGAAGCAATCGAAAAACCAGTCTCCGGTCTGGCAAAGATCCTCAAATAGCTTTTCTGGAGGAGATAGAGTATAGAATGTTCAAGGTCATGCTCGAAGGCATGCGAGGATAATACGTGGAGGGAGCGAAGGAGCTTGTACGGGGATTATGAAAGCTCAAAGCTGGGTAGAATGTAACTCAGCAGCAATTGAACTATTTCAGAGCGTAAAGAATCCGCTCGAGAGACATGAATTGGAATTAGCGGGCATAGATTGATCCTGAATCTAATCCAGATAATTGCCTCCAAAGCAGGTGCTCAACAACAATAAAGCCCTAGCCCATGTCTGCTAGCACTAACGACTAACCGAGTTAGGGCTCAGTCGACGGCAGCCCTATAGTCTTGGCACTAACTGGGAATCATCGAAAGGCATCGAACAACAGTCCTCCCCAACCTCTACCACAGCTTAAAACCACTCTACACCTGCACTCAAAGCACACCTCGTCAAGCGCTTACCCATCCCACTAAACCATCCCACCAACCAACCAACATCCCCCACCACACACCACACCCCAACCCCCCCAACCATGGGTTCCGTCGTCCTCCCGCACCTCGTAACCGGCTGGCACGTCGACCAAGCCATCATGTCAGAAGAAGAGCGACTCGTAGTAATCCGCTTCGGGCGCGACTGGGATGCCGACTGCATGCGGCAAGACGAGGTCCTCTACCGGATCGCCGACCGGGTGAAGAATTTTGCGGTGCTTTATGTCTGTGATCTGGATCAGGTGCCGGATTTCAAGCAGATGTATGAGCTGTATGATCCGGTTACGCTGATGTTTTTTTTTAGGAATAAACATATGGTATGTATTAAATGCTTTGCTATGCTGTTCGCGCGGTTTTGTTTTCCCCTCCACCTTCAACTTTTAAGATGGAATGGTAGGGCTAACGTGGGGGTTTGACCATAGATGTGCGATTTCGGCACCGGAAATAACAATAAATTGAATTGGGTATTGGAAGACAAGCAGGAACTGATTGATATCATCGAGACGATTTATCGCGGGGCGAAGAAAGGAAGGGGTTTGGTTGTTAGTCCGAAGGATTACTCTACTAGGTATCGATACTAGGAAGGTTACGAGGAGATTCTACCTAGGGAAGGAGGCGAGATGAGTGATGGTGATTTTGATTCGATACATGGAGCAAGGCGTCTGGTGCTGGGTTGATGAAGAGGAGGGATTCGGGTTGCATGTATGGGGATGATAGATGGACGAGAGAATGGATGATTGGTTGGTCTCACTTTGAATGGGTTAGATTGTTTCAAATTCCCTGCTGACATCTCTATTTCCACTGCCAAAGAATATGAGGAAACGACAGCTTTACACGACGTTTGGAGGCAGCGTGCAAAAGACTGTAGCATATGACATGTGACTATGACGGCGCAGGAACTGGTTCCAAGTCTTCAAGAGGCAAAACCGAAGCACTGTCCTCGAACCCCTGCTACCACCCCAATATCCATGGAGACAAGTGACTCGACTATGCAATGATCCGTCCCATCCAACTTGCCTCCCCCAATATCCCCCTACGCCCAACTCCTCGCTCTGAAACCTTATAGAATATCCACATTCCCAAGCCCAGATCCTCACCGCCCATCCCCTTTCCCCGGTTTATGCATCTATCAAACCCTCCCTATAAGCATGGTCTTAGCTCCAGATAAAGCAGGACTCACCGCCTCCGCAAACCCAATCCACTCCTCCACACCCTTCACAAACGCATCATCCCCCTCCACCAAACACTCATGACCCCACAGCACGATTTTATCAAACGAAGCCACTTCTTCCATCGCTTCTCCCTTTGCCCCCTCATCATCATCATCATCTTCGCCCCCCTCCTCGCCATGTTGTCCAACTTTCCTCGTAGTCCCTTCCATTCCCTCATTCCCTGTGCTGGCTTTGCTGAGAATAGTCCCAGTATACCCCTCCGGCACTTTAACCTCCCTCCCCTTCAACTTCCTCCCTCGGAAATACGCTTCTAATGTCCCATCTGGCCTCCATCTATCAGCAGCGCATCCAACAGCTCTAATAATACCATCCAAATGAGATTATCTTGCCTTCACCAATAGCAGGGTTCCAGTACCGAGGCGTAGCGTCGACAGGGCCGTTGTGATGGATGTTGCAGGGGAGGATGTGGGGGGTAGAGCGCTTGGAAGCATCGTGAGGAGAGGAGGGGAGTCTGAGCATTTTGATTTGAGAATAGGAGTATTGGGTGTTGGGCGTTTTTGGTGGTGAGGGATGGTAGACGCGCCGACGCGTTTGGGTGTAATTTATGCGGGGCTAGTGGTAATTTATTTCTGCGAAGCGCAGCTGAATTGATTGTGATCTCTTTTCTCTGGAACACGATCTGAATTGCGCAATACCTGCAAGCTTTTATTTAGCGGAGCGCAAGCAGCAGTGTTGGAAATTGATTTGGACCTCTTTTTTCTGGAGGATTGATCTGGATCGAGAGTTTTTTTTGCAGGGTATCTGCAAGTTTCGCCCCAATGTCATGGTAGTTATAGGGTGCGAGCTGTGCTGCCGGCATTGACAGCTCATGCTTGCATTATATATCTTGGATCGAGCTAATAGCTATCGTTCATTCGGTGCGAATATGATTGTCTCATACCTTTGGGACCTGGGCCACCATCTGGCTTTTTACAGAAGAATAAAGAATTAATCCTGCTCGGTATTAGGTAGCATAACAATGATTCCTTGTATAGCAGTATCGCTTCATTTCGTTTCCTCAGTGCCTGTATTAGGCGTACTATTATCTGGATGTAGTAGCTACTGTTGTAAGGCGACCAACCCCAGAATTTATGCATGAAATTAAGGCGGCCAAGCGGTTCGGTAGATCTCTGAAGATCAAGATGCGGCTCTGATGATACCGGAGGTAAGTCCGATGTACCGATTCTCAGTGTTATTATTTTTTTAGAACTTCTAAGCGGCCTAAATATAGACGGAGTGGGCAACACATATATTTCAGATACATCGATCAATTCGAACGCCGCATAATGTAGCTTGGTAATAGCCAGATGTAGAAAAGTTAGGAAGCTGGCGGAGGTTGGACTGGGCGGATCTCAGCAGCGGGCGGGCATGGCGTCCCAACACGAACACGAAAAGCCCGATCGCCGACGCCCCACCATGCGGGACCACTAGTGCATTTTTTGGACCCTTGGGTCCCTGTCAGTGGTCAGTACTGCATGCAGAAGAGTGGTGACTTCACTCAGGTACCGCTACAATAATTTTCTTTCTGACAGCTCTGCTGACTGTGGAGCGAGTACGAGCTGTGACCTTGGGAGGCTGGCCGGCTGTAGGCAGCAATTGATATATTTATTTGCATGCTGGCGTTTTGCTATGAATTGTAGCGGCGACTTGGCCGTGTGGAAGCATTTTTGATCTGTGGACCGAATCGAACTCAGCCATGGCAATTATCTCCAGGACCTTTGACTCCTTGCGCAGCTATGTTGGCTCCTTCACATGGGGTCCATTCGTCACAATTTCGAGGAGTACGGTCCTAAATTTGCTGGAGCGCATCCAGGTTGGCCAACTGGTGGTGGAAGACTGTAATGGAAAAACCACAATATGCGGGGAAATGGGGAGAAAAGATGGCTCTCCACATACAGAGTTGAAGGTGCTCAAAGAAGCCTTTTGGGTACGGGTCATGTTGTTTGCAGATATGGTGCGTCAATTGGGATTTCTGTGCGGGGGTTTAGGCTTCCTGTGTGGGTAGCGAAGAGCGCTGAGACTGAAACAACAGGGTTTCGCCGAGAGCTATATGCTGGGTGAGATCTCGTGTCCGGACCTCGTCGCATTTTTCCGGGTATGCTAGGTCTCATCGGATCCCTGGGTAATGGTTGGCGGTCACTGACAGAAATAGATCTTCATACTCAACCGTGCACAGCTATCAAACGCAACCACTTTGACGTCCTCTCTTGCTTCGACTGTTACAAATCTTGCCCGGAGCACAAACACCTTAGCGAACTCCCAATTGAACGTCTCAGCACACTACGACATTAGCAATGCTATGTTCGCAGCCTTCCTCTCGGAAGATATGACATATTCTTGCCCGATTTGGGCACCACTTTCGGACCCCAAAAATCAGAATGAAAGTCATGAAAACGCACAGGAAACAAAGCTACAGTATTTCATAAACGCTGCAAAGATCAAGGCATCAGATCACGTTCTCGAAATTGGCACCGGCTGGGGCAGCTTCGCGATCGCGGCAGTCAAGAAGACTGGGTGCAGAATTACAAGCTTAACGTTAAGTCGAGAGCAGAAAGAGCTTGCAGAAGAACGGATCGCAGCTGCAGGATACACAGACAACATCGAGGTACTCCTTTGCGACTATCGAGCGCTCCCCACGCCCAGAGAAGGGTTGTACGATAAAGTGATCAGCATCGAGATGCTGGAAGCCGTTGGCCGCGAATATCTGGATCTGTATTTTGACTGTGTCAATCGATTGCTAAAGCCCGACGGTGGAATCGGCGTGTTCCAGTGTATCACCATGCCCGAGACGAGATACGAGGCATATGCGAAAGGAGAAGACTTTATAAGAAAATATATATTCCCGGGAGGCCATCTGCCAACAGTGAGCCAATTGGTTGGCAGTATAGAACGAGGGTCGAAGGGCACGTTAGTGGTTGACTCGATATTGAACATTGGAGGACACTATGCGAAGACATTGAGACTATGGCGGGAAAAGTTTGAAAGAAACTTTGAGAGCCAAATCAAGCCAGCGCTTTTGGGTGAACACGAAGGAATGACACGAACAGACGTGGAGCTGTTTAAGCGAAAATGGCAGGTGAGTCGATTCCTGTGATTGGCAAGTGTGTGCAGACTGCTGACTGATGTATCAGTACTATTTCACATACTGCGAGGCGGGGTTCAATACTAAGACGTTAGGTGATGTAATTATCACCATCGGCCGGGAAGGAGCAACAGAAATGCTGGAGGACATCCCACTATAGACACGTAAGAGCTCGGTGTTGTGGACATTTGACAGCGCATTTAGCCAGCTTGGGATCTTTAAGCGACATGAGCGTTCAGTGTTCGCCTCTTCGCCGGCCTCCTTGGTAATCCCTTGGAAGGTGTCGTTCATGATAGCATCTGATGCTCTCCTTTATCATAGATTATAGACCAGCCAACTGCTAACCTTGTCATTTCTTAGCCTTCCCTTTTTTCTTTCTTTTCTTGCAATAGCCTCGTTCGATGCCACCGTCTGTAGACTTTTCAGTCATTTTGCGACTAGGACCCCACTTCTTCACGTGCTCCCTCTCGAAGCCATCCTTTTCCCTCCTGAACAACAGCATTGTTGCTCTTGCGTCCTCAATACTTGAATGCTCCCCCCCTTGGATATCCACCCCTAGAATCTCCCGTGCCAGCTTCTTAAGACTCGGTGTTCTACCAGCGGCCAGCTCTCGAAATGGCGGGTACCTGCTCGTATCTCGGATATTCCTTTTCGAATGGCCCAAGAGGAGCGCTGCTAGATCGTTCTTAATCGCGTGCCCAACAAGGATCTTGCCATCAAGAAGTTTGGCTACGTCTGCCTGAACGCTTTCCAGAGTTCGGGCCGATTGAAGAAGCTGTGGTGTAATGCCTGACACATGTGTGCGATAGTCTGTCACTGGCTCTTTAGGAAGTACAAATGAATCATAAAGCTGGTGGCCATGATAATTGACGAGGGAAATCCGTGCAAGAGCTGAGTCGGTCTCTGGTGTGGGGCCAACACCAACCATCTCGCAGTCGATAGCAATATATTTGCCTGCTTCCGCTGTACTCGATAGCCCTTCATTGATCTTATCTTCGGCCCCTGTGCTATAAGGTATTGAAGTGCTCTTCAGTGAAGTACCGTATGCTGCGGCAAGGTCCTTTGCCGAGATATCATTGTCTTCAGCCCACAAGGCTAATGAGGCCGAAGGGGCTTCCTCCTTCGCCTTCGACCAACCGACACCCATTACCTTCGGTCCTACTATCTTCGTACCATTGGCATGTTCAAGTGTCCTTGGCTTGTGCTCGAGCTTTCGGTGTTTCAGGCCGTTTCGTTGTGACCTCAAAACATCCTCACTAGCCTTCCTTTTCGGAGGTCTCGACGTATCGGCTTTTGATTTCTCTTGCAATTTTTTCCAGTTGCTGGACAAATCCTTAAGCTCTAGCCCAAAAGTAACGCCGTTAGCCATGGCATACTGCGGAGCTGATGGTGTTCAGTGGAGTGCTCATAGACAGCCCCGCGAGACTCGGTAAGCAGACTTCGTATGTCATAAGGCTGACCGTTGGCGCTAGAATACGCTAGTGTCCTTGTCACGCTCTACGTAGGAATGGATTATGGTACGTTCGAAAAGGGCGGAGCGAGTTTCACCCAAAGCTTTGATTATTGATTGGTCACATTAGATGCGGATTTGATCCAGGTAAGGTATGTTAGGGACCGTAGACCTCTATCTACACATATAGTCGGCAAACCCGCTGGGAGCTATTTTGCAACTGGAACAGAGTAATTGGATGTTAATGACCTGTGTTCGAATGCGGTTCCCAAATGTCAATGCACAAGGAAGAGACGATGGGGTTAGGTGCGTAAGCTGATCAGCATTTTAGACTAGCGTATATACATCTGTTCCTCTCTACCATCTTCCCTTTGTTTCACAGTCTAATGCGCGTTGTTCTTGTGATGTCCTAGACGAGTGTGTCAGTAACTACCTGGGATGCAAGACGAGCTTTATGTGGTACGCACGGAGATGGAAGTAGTAATTCTGGCTGTAACCCAGGATCAGGATG
Organism: Cladonia metacorallifera KoLRI002260; assembly: GCA_000482085.2. Lineage (NCBI taxonomy): Eukaryota > Fungi > Ascomycota > Lecanoromycetes > Lecanorales > Cladoniaceae > Cladonia > Cladonia metacorallifera. The sequence continues at coordinate 1,320,415 of KI911118.1, read as the reverse complement.
AACCCAATGAGATGGTAGAATGCTATCATAACTTCATTAGTCTTTCAATAACACAGTGATAATCACGGACTCCCATTGAGCAACACTTACGAGCCGGTGATGGATTCTTCCCAAAGTAACGAGCCTGATATCGCCCAAATAACCCTTTGGGCTGAGCTTCGGGTGCTGAACCTCGGGGTAGCTTCTCATAGAAGCTTACTACTCTTTGCATGCGCGCCGCATCTTGAGCTCCACCAATTGCCTAGTAAAAGCATCATCAGCTAAGCCTTCTCCTCGTAGCTTATATATCGCAAGGTATGGCAGGAACACTTCTGTTCAGCGGATACCACGGCCCTGGACAGAGCAGCATCATGGGAAAAAGGCTGTATGGAAACCCACGGATGGAGATGCTATCTGACTCAAATTGTCAGCATACTTGAATGAGATCATTGATCGAGACAAGATACCTTTGGTGGGACCAGGGTCGAAAGACCACGCCTAGCTATGAAGCTCATCGTGAAGCTGACTCCTGGAATACCTATATTGGATCAGCATCTAGTGATAATGAAAATGGCCCCAGTTCGATTAGCTCACCTCAATGCTTGATTGAAGTTGTTGATATGCAAAGGTTGACGATGTGCCCAAGTTGAAAGTTGATGTTGCATGGACGGTTGTACTTGGAGTCGCTTAGTCAGCAACAACAGACCCAAACCAAACGACATCATTTCCAAATAGAGCAAGCATTATCTTGATCGCGTTCTGGGATATCCTCTCAAAAAGCCAACTAACCATATCTTATCGAGCACGTCTCCATGTGTTCCAGTCATTGACCGGAGCTGCTACACCGCGGGCTTGAGGCACTTTGCCCAATCTCTTCGCCAACCGCGAGCTTTCCAATACAGACCTAGCCAATATGTCTCTCTTACGACCGCAACTTACTAGTCGGCTTCTGCAAGCCAATGCAGCGAAATACCGGCATGCTGCTCCTTTGGGTGTAAGATTAGCGAGCAAGACAGCTACGAACGAGTACGCCGATAGATCGGTCGAACCGGCGCCTAAAGCTTCATCCAAGGACTCTCCAGCACCAGCACCTAGTGATTCGGGTATGGTCAGGGAAGAGGGCCCTATGGAGGGTATGGTGGATCATCATCAACCAAACTACCATGCTCCTATCGATCATGGTACATCGTTAGTACATTTCGTCCATCCGAGGAGATCGCCATTGACAGTCGGACAGACAATTCTCCCAAGTTCCGAAGCGCGTGCTAGATGGCAGCGAACTAGCAGACTTCACGCCCGCTGCAATACTTTCTGGAGCTCCTGTCGACCTGCAAGCACGCACAGTTCGGTAGGCACTCGATATACAGATAGAGAGGACAGCCCAAGCTTACCTGTATGGCTACAGAATATACCGGCCCGCTAAGACAGCTACGCAATCAGGAGACTGGCATGGTCATCAGTGGCGGATGGACTGGGACATATTACAGAAGGGCTATCGGTGGGAGAATCCACTCATGGGGTGGCAATCGTCTGCGGATTATATGCAGGGTACACATCTCAACTTCAAATCGAAAGAAGCTGCGATCGATTTTGCTATGAAGCAGGGCTACGAATACTTCGTACAAGAGCCGAATGAGAGGAGATTTGTTCCAAAAGCCTATGCCAATAACTTTATGCACAGCCCCAAGAAGCTGAAGAAGATACCCACGAAATGATGGACAGTGCGAATGGGTGGAGAAACTTGTACAAACGGGAGAAACTTTTATTATTAGGGGCGAATTGCTAAAGAGCTAGATCGGTGAAATCGAATAGGCAAACTTTTAAATAGCCCTAACGCTTCTGATCGCCTTTATAGAGTTTTCTCAAGGCATGAAATGGTAATCCGTTGTTGGCAGGGTTTGCTATTATAGAGCCATAGTATATGGAGCTGATAGAAGATCGGGGATCCATCTAAGCAGCATACTACCCTCCGAGTAATACAGACAGTATAGAGATACGCGTTACCACCCTTGGTAGATCGTGGAATTAAAGTGGCGAGTAAGATCCTTTTGAATAGGGTTTCCTACTGCTCTGGCTAGTTTCTAAATGGGCTATGGCTGGTGAGTCTACTTACCCTCTAGCCACAGGAGAAGCGCGCATTTCGATTCCCGGAGAGATCTGACTCCCTTCTCTGCTTGTCTAATAACTTCCCTCTTCCTTTTGTCTAATAACTTGTGTAGTCCAAACGCTTTTCACGACAAGAGACGTAAACCTTGTCATCCTCAACACCCAAAATATCTCTTCTCGATCCACCGCTCTTGATAGTCCTTCAGAATCCTACATACGACAACTTTGACCTTAGGAAAAACACTCAATAGACGATTAACTCCCATACGGCCTGCGAAGTAGGTAACAAAGACCACCTTCTCCTCAGGCACTCCATGATCTAGCAGAACCCTCACGGCCATCAACGCAGCCCCGCCGCTCGACATCTGGGCATCCAGTAATAGTACGCTATTATGACTTGCAATATCGTTAGGCAGATTCAGATAATGCAATTCAGGTTCGCCAGTTCGGTAATTGGTCTGAATAAGCATGCGGCCACTTTTGCACTCGGGGATTACACGTCTCAAGCCCGTCTCAAGGCATGACCCTCCACGAAGTATCACCACGGCGCTGACTTCGCCTTCCATTTCCAAGCCTTGGTATTTGCTGCCTTGTGGTGTTTCTACCGTTTTGGATTCGAAGTGGACATTCTCCATGGCCCTATTACCACCATTAGCATTGCTGGATTGACGGATAGGACCAGTTACCTTTCCACAAGCAGGCTTGACAGTCGATCAAAATAGAATATGAAGTCAACCTCTTTGGTCATCGGATTTTGAAGAATTGTATTCATGCCCACGATCTGTGTCGTCTGGTTCAGTATCAATACATTGTCGGACAGAGGCTCATCTTTGGCCTGCTTCCCAAGTCTTTCTAGATCTTCTTGATGTTTTCTCGATTTCTCTTTAAGTGTTCTTTTTACATGTTCGACGACCATATTGATTGCAACACGGTTCTCTATACCACGAGGTACTATAATATCTGTAAATAGTTATTTATTATTCAAGATCGGTCTCGTAGATTAGCTGCATACCTGCAATCTTCCGTTGTGGCTCAACGTAGCGCTCAAAGTTTGGTTTCACAAATGACATCCATTGCTTAATACACCCCTCTATGTCTCGTCCTCTCTCCCTCACATCACGGGTAACTTACTTTCAATTAGCATTATTGTCGCGACCTTGAAGGAAACCTGTATGAGTAAAACATACTTCTTCGTGCAAGGCAAACATCGGCGTCTGCCTCGGCAAAGATCTTCATATCCAATAGATCTAGCACTCGCGGATCGTATAATGCAAAAATGCCTTCTAGTACCAATACATGAGGCGAATAGATTGACGTTGTCTCCTTTTGGCGGCGATGTTCCTCGAACGAGTAGATGGGTATATCTGATCGTCGGCTTTGATGCATGTAAGCTGTGAGATACCCTTTACAAAAGAAAGGAGACGCACCCCGCCTTCAGGTCTTTCAGACGGTCTACTAATATGTCAAAATCTATCGAGCTTGGCGAGTCAAAGTCGTAATTATTGTTGTGCGCTAAGATATGTTGCTCAGGGCTCAGGACTTTGTAGAAAGAATCCTACGATTATATTACTAGTTTGGATATCGAAGGCGTCACGATATCACTTACCATAGACAGGATCACAACCCATGGCAGGTTCAAGGATGAGACAATCTCAACAGCGAGACTTGTCTTTCCTGAGCTAGAACTCCCCGCTATCCCGATTATGCTGGTGTCAGCCCATGGCGGAGAGTAATGCGCTTTGTCCATAATTGTGACTACTCATGCATCTCTACCTAGCGTTCATCATGTCCCTAATATCTGTCCCACCTTTTTGACACATAAATACAAGGCTCGCGAGCATTATGGAAGTTGAGGGCAGAATTAGAGTGGAAAAGGTCAACAGCCTTGTCTCCTGCTGACTCAGCTGGACATGGGACCACAACCACCTGAGCACTTGCACCGAATGACTGGAGAGAGTAGAGAGATTAGAGGGGTGCAAAAAGGCAAGAATGGTATATTTGTGGTGGGCGGACGAAGCCACGACGAATGCAGTACTTTAGTACTGCTGCCATACAAATGTCCCGACCAATATAATACCGACGCGCTAGCTTCTGCGCCACAGGATTTCGAAGATAGATTCGGATCTATTTAGTTATATAATACCTTAGTCGGCGAGCCGTCGATACTCAGTGTATGACACCAATACACCGTGTATGTGTCAGCCCTACCCGAAAGCTCAGGCACACCTAAAAACCGAGTACTCCTCCATTTCATTTCCACGCTTCTAAAGCTGTCGTCAGCCTTAAACATTCTTGATTGTTATTTAATCCCTTCAAGGACAACATGTTATAATATTTTCCTTCCTAAGAGTGACCATGGTACGTACTCGTGCGCAAAGTTGAAGACCAGCAAAGTCTGACTTGATTCATCGTCTAGGCTTCCTCTACGGCTTCTACAGCAACCCCTCCCCGGCATGCCTTCGAACAGAATCTGGAAAATGTCCCACTCTCGAAATCGTACGTGCCTCTGCTTCTTTAGTCCTCCTCGGCTGTTCTATCATGATGCTTCAAATCAAGTTGGGAATCTCTCCGAAACCACTATGCGGAAAATCAATACAAACTTGTACCTCTGAACCACGAGCAGCACACCTTCCCAATCAGATTACTTTTACTCTGCTACATTATAAACACTGGAGTTGAAGCTCACGTGGAAATTCAGCGACCTTAATGCAGTCATCATGGACTACCTCATCAGCGAAGGCTACCCTTCTGCCGCACAAAAGTTCGCACACGAAGCAAACATAGCCCCAATGCTAGACGTGGAGCCAATACAAGAGCGTGTGGAAATACGAGAGGCTATTGATGCAGGAGATATACAAACTGCCATCATGAAGATTAACGAATTAAATCCTGAGGTAAGTTCCAACTTGTGACTTTAATGGCCGTGCTATGAGCGCGCTCCATATTGCTATGATTAGATATTGTTCATGCACCACTCATAGACCCTTTGGGGTGTTGATGAGAAAAAAACTCAAACTACTTCAGTCTTCAGTCTGAGCAATGTTACATACGTTAGATTTTAACGCTATCATTATTTCGTTTGACATGGCTAATGCACCTTGAAAGGTTCTTGATCAGGACTCAGCGCTGCATTTCTCTCTCCTCCGTTTGCAACTGATCGAACTCATCCGCAAAGCCACATCCACTCCCGATGGCGACATCACAGCCGCTATCACATTCGCAACCACACATCTCGCGCCACGCGCCCCTACTAAACCAGAATTCCTCGCAGATCTTGAGAGTACCATGGCCTTGCTCATATTCCCACCTGAAAACCTCGCCCCGACTCTCGCATCTTTACTCGATCCTGGCCTTCGTCAAAAAGTTGCCCAGCAAGTCAACCAAGCTCTGCTTCTTAGCCAGGGCGAGCGCACCAAAGCTACACTCTATGATCTCGTCAACCACCGCTCGTGGGCTCATCAAAAGGCACTGGAGACCAAGAAGGAATACGTTCCGGAACATCTGGACCTTGGATTTGATACTGCTCAGAATGGTCATGAGAGCTCCCAGAACGGTACCTCGTCTTCTCACCAACACAATGGGCAGGGCGACCCTATGGCTACTAGTTGGGGCCCATACTAAAAGCGTTTACTATTTGGACTGAGTGAGGAGTTGGGGAGCCGGAGTAGTGGTGTGTACCTGTTTGCGTCTAGACATTACGAGGTTATGATATTACGGGGTACGTGGCCAAGACAATCATCGTCCTTCAAGACGGCGACGCAAGGAACGGGCTCACACGGGTCCAGGTCGAGTGTGGACTTTGAAATAAAGTCTGCCCACAAAACGGTCTTTCAATATGAGACTAGCATAGTCAGTGAAGATATTCTCAACCCATATGAATTCACTTCGTAATCAAAAACGGATTTTGGAGGCTTAAAATTTCGTCCCGGTGACTCAGCCCTACGGCGCCCCACTAAAGCCTCCAACAAAGGCCATCACCATTCTTACCAGATTTCCATCAACCATCATTCGAAAAACAACTGTATCATGTTCAAAATCAGTCAAAATGTATCTTGAGCTCATGCGACAAGCATGGCGCCTCGAGATGGTTCCCAAGAGCGAACTGGGACCCCAGATACTGTTGAGAAAGGACTGGCAACCATTAACACATTAAGGTAGGCTTTGACCCTGTTTTCGATGGCTTCATCGTCATCTCTGTGTTCTGGATTAATGGAGTCGCTGACCAGAGATATAGAATCGGAGTGAAGGCTTTCGTTGAAAAAGTGAGTCCGACATGAGATTTTACGAAGCATTTTGGGATCCAGCGTTTGACTTTCGCTGCGCCAAGAATTAATTCCCTCTTCAGTCTGCAAGTCTTTGTTACTGTATGCCCGCGTGCGTTAACATATCTGTTAAAATGCTGCTTGTACTTCTATTAACGATGCAAACCGCCTTGCTTTCTTCAACATGATATCTTCTTTTAAACCATTAAAGCGTGTCTAAGCGATCACGGAAAAGGTCATCTCAGTAAAGAACGAACGCTAACCCTAGTACCCAAGGATGGCGAGAAACGAAAAGCCGAGATTCTCTCGATCCAAAGCAGAAAAGGAGAACCAAATTATTAGTAGGCACATTTCGACTTTAACCGACTTTGAAAAGTGATTAATATTGTAATCCTTGGCTAGTGTCCATTACGAGGAGTTCAACAAACGTCTTGATGGTGAGTCTCACAGCCTTGTTGTCTTGAGTATTGGTACTAAAAGTTTTCAAGAATGGGTACCTGCCTCGCGCCTGGACCTCACGCAGGAAGTCGAATGGCCACAACCCGAAGGACCCGCCAAGAAAACTCAGAAATCCACTGCTCCGGCACCCAAATCCGCCACCGCTCCCAAATCAACGGCAGGTCAGAAACGACCTCGAACGTCCACTACAACTGGCCCAAGTCGTAAGAACTCAGAGACTCCCGAGCTCTCCGCTACCAGTGGAAATGCAGCAAAAGCGGTCAGGCCACCCTTAGTAGGTGGTAAAGAGAACCGTCCAGGGAGTGATGGCTCAATCTCGGTTATAGCTCCTGAAATTACCACCGATACCCCCAAGGGAGAAGACTCTGAGTTAGACCTCGTCGACATCCAAGATGCGGCAGCTGCGGCAAAAGCATCGAATCCTAATCAGCAAGTCCCCTACTCCCGAGAGGAAGAAATCGAGAAACTCCGCACAGGTGGCAGCATGACCCAAAACCAGACTGAAATTTCTCGTGTACGGAATCTAAACCGTATACAGATCGGGAAATTTGAAATGGAGCCCTGGTACTTTTCTCCTTATCCATCTGCCTTTGCCTCAGCGGACACGGTCTACATCTGCGAATTCTGCCTCAGCTACTACGCCTCCCTTCAAACCTTCACCCGCCACCGAGCAAAATGCACGCTACTCCACCCCCCTGGCAACGAGATCTACCGCGACAATACCATCTCCTTCTTCGAAATCGACGGCCGCCGCCAACGCCGCTGGTGCCGCAACCTCTGCCTCCTAAGCAAGCTGTTCCTCGATCACAAAACACTCTATTACGACGTCGATCCCTTCCTCTTTTATTGCATGACCACCCGCGACGAGCACGGCTGCCATCTCGTCGGCTACTTCAGCAAAGAAAAAGAATCCGCCGAAGGTTACAACGTAGCCTGCATCCTCACCCTCCCCCAATACCAAAGAAAAGGCTACGGCAAACTCCTCATAGCATTCAGCTACGAGCTCTCCAAACGCGACGGCAAGCTCGGCTCCCCCGAAAAACCCCTCTCCGATCTCGGTCTCCTCGGCTACCGCGCCTACTGGGCCGACGCCATCGTCGACCTCCTCTACGACCACGACAAAAACAGCAAGGAAGGGAAAACGAATGGAGAAATCTCTGTCGAGGATATTGGTGCGCTGCTGGCTATGACTACGAATGATGTGTTGCATACGCTGCAGACGCTGAATATGCTGCGGTATAGTAAGGGCCAGCATGTTATCGTGCTGACGGAGAGTGTGATTGAGGGGAAGGAGAAGCAGAGAGCGAAGGAGAAGGCGAAGGGGATTAGTAGGAGGAGAATTGAGCCGGAGAGGTTGATGTGGAAACCACCGGTTTTTACGGCGAGTTCGAGGACGTGGAATTGGTGAGATGAAGCAATTTGGTTTATGTCTTTTTTGTGAGTGAGATGATAGCATGGTGATTTTTAGAGCATATTGGGTTTTTCACAGCATATTGATTATTTGTGGGTAGTTTTTAAACAGCATATAAAGATTGAGAAAACTCCAAGTAACACCCTCAATATAAGGCTACAAGAGCATTAGTGACCGCGTTATCCACTCACTGTTCCCTATTTTGCCATCGCCCCCATATTCTTATCCAGCTTATGATTCCCATCCAATATATCCAACATTCAACTCAATCCAACGACGAATCTGTCTTCCCCTGCTCCTCCCTCCTCTTCTCCTCCTCCCTCCTCCTCCTATTCTTCTCCTGAGCTTTCCTCACATGCTCAACCTTACCCCCTCTCTCAATCATAGATTTCTCCATAACCCTCTCCCTATAGGCATTCCTCAACCTCTCATACCTCTCAATCCCCTTCTCTTTCTTCAATTTCTCCTCATACCTCCTCCTCGACTCTCTCTTAAACCGCATTTCATCGCTCTTGAACAGCTGATCCTCCTGCCGTTTCATTCTCTCCCACGCCGCCCACTGCTTCTTACTCAGCTCGTCACCAGCAGTGAATTCCTCTCTTTCGTACAGGCTGCTTCCAAACGACATCCTCCGGCGCTGGAACGGTGTCAGCGGGGTCGCCGCGGGCGATTGGTATCCACTACCACCACCAAATGCTGCTAGTATATTTTCTTCTTGCATGGAGGCATTGCTCATAGTCCGTGCGCGACTTGCTTTGAACGCTATTTTAAAGGCTATAGAGTTGCGCAGACTAGGCCTGGGAGTTGCGGGCTCGGCGAATGACACTTTTCGTCGGAATCGGTCTGGCGTGTAGATCGATGAATTACTCTGGGGTATGAGAGGGGCTTTTCCGTGAGTTTGGCGCGCTTGTTCAAGAGCACTTTCTCCAGTTCTATTTGTGATATTGTTGTTAAGCTCTCTAGCTGCTACCTCCTCAAGAATGTTTGTGAGCTTCCTAGACTGGAAAGGTGAGGGAGGTTCCATCTGCGTTCCTGGGGTGTATGGTGATTCTGGATAGGCGAAGTTCTCGCGCAGCCCTGCGGCACTGCTTGGCCGCGATGCTTGCAGGGCTTCTTTTATGACTCTTTTCCATGCCTTTGCATCTCTTAGAGATATTCCGGGTGCCGCGGGGCAATCGCCTGCGTTCGCGAAAGCCTCGTCTGCTTCCTCGAAGCGCTGCTGATAGAAAAGAGCTACTCCCTTTAGATACTGGCAGCGTTTTAGCAATGATGCGTACAGGGAGGTCTGACTTAGTACAATGGCCGTCTCGACGGCCTTGAGAACATGGGATTCCATTACTTTGTAATCTTCAAGCATGCAAGCGACTGTTGCACGGGTGATGATTACATCGACGATTGACCTGCGGATACGATGGAAGATCCACTGGCTTTCGGTCCTGCCGCTGTGCAACTGTTGCGTGAAATCATCAATCTCAAACTGTGACTCGTCTCTATTTTCCTCGAAAACCCTTTGTAATCGATCGATCTGTTTTTGTACATCGACTGGTGTGACGGTCTCAAGGCTCGGCTCCGATTCAGAGTCGTCCTTTTCCAGAGAATGATCGTGGACTTTAGCTTGCTGAACCACTCTCACTTCATTGCCCTCCCCATGACCTGTGTCCTAGGAGGCTATGTCAGGAACATTGGACAAATCACAGGATCTTTCGGCTTACTTGGCCATCTTGAGTGTTCTGGGAGTTGAGAGGAGTCTGAGAATCATTTAAGGCTTCTAAATCGGGCGACGCCATGTCCAAGTCTCCCCCTGACCCTATGTCGTTGTATGCGGCTTCACTAGAGGTGTTCCGTCCCTCTTCTTCGGAATCTCTACAGGCAGGTAGCATATTTCCACCAACTCTCTGTTCTTTTGATTCTGCTGTTGCTCTTTGCGCAATGTCCGTCGCCGTCGCTTGGATAGAATCTCCGCGCTTCCAGATTAGACAGAGGTTTGATTAATGAGTGTCTCTTGAGGGATGAGATTCCTGAGGCTTAGACACATGCCGCTGTTCGACCGAGGAGTTTGTGAATGACAGCATCCTGTTAGGGAAGGGGGTCAAGGGCTTACTGGTATGGCCTCGAATATGGTAAACCCTCTTCCCTTCTTTACGTTCTTCGGAAATGCGATTACGCTGGACAGATGAAGAACTGGCGTTGTGCCTGATTCCAATGTCTGACTACACTGTTGATCTGTACTCTTGGAGAGTAATAACGCAAAAGGTTACGATGACATCGATAGGAAAATTGCCCCTCATAAAATTACAGAACAAAGGAACTTCACGATATGGTGACGAGATCTCTGCCGCAAATGGAAAAGGAAATAGGGTCCCAAGGAACAAAGGATCCGAACATAATACACGTCGATGATATTTATGGATACACTGACCTTGACTATACTGAGTCACTATACACAAAGTTGTCGAGCTTGGGGTGGCAGAAAAATTTGAAGCCAGCCGAAACAGATCGCTTAGCATCCCGTTCAGGAAATGCTTTCAGATACTGCTCGACCTTCTGTTGGAAGTCCAAAACCCACTGTTCATGGCCTTCCAAATGTGACGCCAATGATAGGCACCAGCTTGCATGTGCATACTCGCCCAGGTAGTAATAACAGAGTCCTCGATGGAATTGAGCTTTCCCAGCTAGGTCAAGTAGCTGCTGCTCTTCTGATGCCATCCGGAGAGCCTCTTCCGCCCATTTCAACGCGAGTTGGAAGTCATGGCTCGACGATTGTATCATCGCTGACAACAATAGCCTGGCATTGATTTGGTGGCGGACACCAAAGTCCTTGCGTTCGATGAGGGCAGGCATCTGACTGAGAGCCTGTTGGAGATGACCATTTCGCCACATGTCTTCAGCCGAGCAAAGCCCAGGGTAGTCATCTAGCGAAGATAACCAAGACCCTATGGGGATTTTAGGTGCTGGGGCCGAGGAGCGTTTTGGAACGTGCTCGGAGAGTTGGGAGTGAGCGATCTTCAGCATGCGGTCCAATTCTAGATTTTGTTTCTCCAGCTCAACGACTGCTGCTTTCGCATGGCGAAGCTCGATACGAACCTCATCGCGCTCCTTGCGTAGTTCATCACGCTCTCTAACGATTTTGTGCACGTCCCTCTCAATCTCTTCAACGGCCATATTCGCCTTCATCCTCATTCCTGATCCTTCGAGGTGCTTTCCTTTGAGACCGAGTTGGACTAGACTTTGGCAGGAACGGCTGCACTTCGAAGTACACCGAGCAAGATGAAACACACTGTAGAAGCATAACGATGTAGCGGATCATGCTATATATACGGGTCAGCGTTATACGCACAAAGCCACTAATAAAGTCATTGTTGGTGGTGCTTTGTGCCCCTTCAATGAATTTGAAGGCGACAGAAAGCAATAACAAGCGAGTCAGGATTTGATTGCGTTCTTCACAAGAAGCGTCACAATTAGCTATCTAGAGCTTTCACTTTGTGCTACTGCAGCGAAAGGAAAGCAGTTCAACAAAGACGTTGTCATGATCTACTTAGACTTGGTAGGTAGGGATCTGTGATAGGTCTGCTGGTGCTGTGGCAAATGCGTCTTGGCAAGCTAGCCTGTTTTCGTAATCCCTGTCAAAAAGTTTCGATATGCAGATTCCATGCGCAGTATCCTTTGCCTTCTATTCATCTTCTCCCCAATCATTTGACCATTCTGCTGTCATATAGGGGCTCTATGTTAGCGGCACCCTCTGCTCAAGCTGCACCAGAGTATGTTCGTACGGGCGTCGAGGCGAAGCTTGCAAAAGGATGCTCGGAAGCAATCGATCCCTACTATTGACATACCACAGCTTCTATTCTTGTGTCCTGTTCTGCTATCCCAACCAATTCACCGCCGAGAGACTTCGACTGCATCTCGATCACGTCCAGTACGAGGACTAAAGAACACCCGTGCCAATGACATCAAACACGTTCCCTCCAATGCTTCTACACACCGCAGGACCCTTGCCTCTGCAGCTGCTGCCGAGATCGATCTTCATCAGGACTATCACATTCCCTGGGATCCAGCCGCATATCCGAGGACTAACTCTCTCCCAACCGTCGAAGAGCATAAGATAACCATCCCACCGTTCGATCCTCAGACGTCGCCCATCATCATCAATGATACCCTGTCAACACCGCCCACACAATTCTATAGCACCCGAAACGAAGGTCGATATGTTGGCAATATCAATGAACTTCACCAGACACTTCACGCCTGTCTTCAAGTCGGGCGTGTCGAGCGGGCCACCATTCTCTTGCGAAAACTAAACCAACTTTACAACCCCGATGCTCCCGGCCTTCTAGCAGCACATAATGAATACATCAAAGCATTATCATTTAGGGTCATTCGAAATAGCGACCTACGTGTTCTTCAGGATTTGCAGCGATGGTTTGAAGTGGAACTGAGGGACTTCGGAATAAGACCAAATGAATTGACTTACGCTCTGATGATACAAGCGAGTTTGCAAGCCTCAGGGTCAAAGAAAGATCGTATGATTAGGAGATATCTAGGTCTTGCCGAGGAAGATGGACTTGCCGAAGGAACCAAGGCTCTTTTGTCTGCATTTGAGAAAGCAGAGGTGGCCCAGGCGATTTCGGTATGTTATTTCGGTTACTCTTGAAGAGCTTGCAGCTAATCATCTGCGCATAGAATACTTCCCCTAAACATTCAAAAGATTCTAGTCAGCATGTTGCAGACGTTTCAGGCAAGAACAAAGATTTTCCTCCTACAGTAGCCCGAACTATAGGGGATATGCCGGAAGTCAAGGAGATGCTACAAAAAGGCGAGGGCCTTTCGACCTTGAAAAAGTCACTGTCTTTGTTCCGATCTCTACCTGCAGGCTCTCCAAGCATCGCGCTAGGCTCTCCTGAGGAAATAGAACTTTCTCAGAGGAGGCTGGAAAGGGATACCCTCGAAGCTTCCATAGAGCGGTGGCGGGTGGAAGGCACTCATCTAAAAAGCATAGGGATTAATACTGGGCTTACAAATGCCACTGTTGGTGCTATGATGTGGGAGTGGCATACTAAATTGGTACCCTTGATTGAAGAGGATATACGTAAATCCCGTGAACTTGAGCAGAAAGCGGTAAGAACTCTCAAGGAAGAAGAATTCTTGCTGTGGGCCCCCTTCTTGCAGACTTTGTCCCCCGACAAGTTGTCTGCAGCAACCATTTTGACGGCTGTGGCAGCTTGCTGCACCGACAGATTGGACGAGAGAGGGTGCACCCTTCATCATATTGTTTCAAGAATAGGAAATGCGATTCAGGATGAATACTATGCACAGACGATCAGGGACGATAAGGAGCATACCAAGTGGCGCAGCCTCCTGAAACTCACCAAAAGCAATAAACGATATGGCTCTCTCGCAAGTTTGGTCCACCAAACAGTAGCTCAATCCGAAGATCACTTGGAATGGTATAAAGAGACAAGGATAAGGCTGGGTGCTGGGCTTCTTGCTCGCCTGATGGAGACAGCGAAGGTCCAAGTGGCTCGCGAAGATCCTGTCACAAAGGCGCGGGTGCGTGATGTGCAGCCAGTTTTCTTCCACGGGTTTCAATATATGAAAGGCAAGCGTGTGGGAGTTGTTGTGTTCAACTCGGAGATATTCGATCAATTTGTCAACAAGCCTGTCAATTCAGCACTGGCAAAGCATCTCCCAATGATCTCTAAGCCTAAACCTTGGATCGGCTGGCGTGAAGGCGGTTACCTGGACCATTCGGTGTCCGTGATACGTATCGATCGGAGCGAGGATCAAGCTAGACGTTACGCTATCACAGCTTGTGAGAACGGAGATTTGTCGCAGATCTTTGCCGGTCTCGATGTGCTCGGAAAAACGGCTTGGAAAGTCAATCGGTTTGTTTTTGAGACCATGCTCTCTGTTTGGAACACGGGCAAGGCATTCGCCAAAATACCTCCCGAAGAGGCATCGGCAGCCCCGCCCACACCGCCCACTTCAGATGACCCAAAGGAGCGTGCTATCTTCAAGAGACGTCAGTGGGAATATAACAATCATAAGTCAGGGCTCAAAAGTCAGCGATGTTATCAAAATTTTCAACTTGAGGTTGCACGTTCCTACCTAAATCAGACTATGTATTTCCCGCACAACATTGATTTTCGGGGTCGTGCATACCCTGTGCCTCCCTTCCTGAACCATATGGGTGCGGATAACTGCCGTGGCCTACTGCTTTTTGCTCAGGGGAAAGAGCTCGGAGCCCAAGGGCTCTGGTGGCTCAAGGTCCATCTTGCCAACGTCTACGGATACGATAAAGCCAGCTTCGAGGACAGGCTCAAATTCACCGAGGCTCATCTTACCGATATTTACGATTCTGTGGATAATCCCTTGGGCGGCTCCAAATGGTGGCTGGGTGCTGAAGACCCGTGGCAATGTCTCGCAGCTTGTAAAGAACTTAGATCCGCACTTCAACTCCCTGACCCGACGTGCTACGTATCTCAGCTTCCCATACATCAGGATGGCACTTGCAACGGCTTGCAACACTATGCAGCTCTTGGGGGCGATATCTCCGGTGCACAACAAGTTAACCTCGAGCCCGGGCCAAGGCCCTCAGATATATATACTGGTGTTGCTGAGATCGTCAAAGCCGACATTGCGAAAGATGCGACCAAGGGCAATGAGCTGGCGAAATACCTGGATGGCAAAATTACGAGAAAGATAGTTAAACAGACGGTGATGACAAATGTCTACGGTGTCACCTTCATTGGGGCCAAAAGGCAAGTTCTGCGACAGCTTGAGGACCTCTTCCCGGACTTCCCCGATAATGCTACTGTAAATCGTCATGCTGCTGCAATCTACATTGCAAGGGGTATATTCAAAGCTCTTGGCAATTTGTTCAACGGAGCGCATGATATACAATACTGGCTCACGGATTCGGCTGCGAGGATATCTGAGTCGATCTCTCCTGAGCAGGTAGCTTATTTATGCAAAGATCTGGAGAGCCAAAAGACTCAGTCACAATTCAAGGTCACAGTCCGAAAATCAAAAGACGATCCTATTGCGGCCTTCAAGTCTGCTGTCATCTGGACAACACCACTCAAACTACCAGTGGTCCAACCTTATCGAAAGACTGCGACTCGTCGCATCAATACCTCACTGCAATCGATCGCCATAAGGGACGCGACGTCTTCCAATCCTGTCGATAAAGCCAAACAGGTTCAGGCCTTCCCTCCAAATTTCATTCACTCGCTTGATGCCACGCATATGTTCCTTACTGCTCTCAAGTGCCACGAGATCGGTATCAGCTTTGCATCAATACACGATTCTTTCTGGACCCACGCAGGTGATGTTGACACTATGAACAGAGTAATCCGTGATGCGTTTATAAGAATGCACTCTGAAGACATCATTGGACGGCTGGCCGCGGAGTTTAGAGCCAGATATGGAAATCATATGCATCTTGCTAGTGTTCCAGCTGACAGCCAAATCGGCCGCGAACTTATTGCATGGCGCAGCAACACGCGTGGGGGTAGCAGAAATTCCAGTCTACATAGGAAAATGGACGCTCACAAAGTGAACGAGCTGAAGCTCGAACATCGGCGCCTCACTCTTCTTGCCTCTAGCGATCCCAAAGAAAGAGAAGAAGGTGAGAACCTTATCACAGCAACAAAGATGTTTGAGCAGACTGCGAATGAGAAAACCGTAACGCCAACGGATACGCCTACAACGACCCTCGGGGGAATGAAGAGAAGCACCTCGGACTACAGCTCAAGATCTGCAAAGCTGAAAGCTAATAAACAACTTGAGGTTGGTGACCTTGAAAACGTAGAAGTGATCGAGTCTACTGCGCTAGATACGGAAGACGATCTTGACGTTGAACTTTTGTCCCCTGCCAATGACGAGGATTCACCCGAAGTAGAAGATGCCATGGATGATAGTGATGAAGATGTCGAGCTAGCGAGCGAACTTGAGGTATCGGAGGCAAAGGGCAAGACAAAGAGAAAAAGGAAGTCTATGGTCACGAAAAATCAAAAGGTGTGGTTATGGTTGCCTTTGAAGTTCGCGCCGGTCCCGAGGAAGGTATGTATCTCGAAACCAAAACCCTAAAAGGATGAAGACTTTGATACTGTGTGGTAAACATGATGCTAACAATTCGCTTAGGGAGATTTCGATGTTACCAGGCTCAAGAACAGCCAGTATTTCTTCTCGTGAGAACTCCACTCAGCTTGTATATTCTATTGATCTAGAGCCGCGATTGGGAGGCATAACTGGTATATAAAGTTTTGTGCATAGCGTGGCATGGTATAGCGTAGCGCTGATATTGGCTTCTTCAGCCTGTGCATAGCTGGATGTAACATAGCGGTGGGAATCTTTGTATTATACTGTATACCCAATATTGTCTATATTTCGAGGTTGTATGAGCAGATACCACGAGAATCAAATTCGTTCGCAGAGCGAGGAGTTTTCTCTTCAACTGCTTAAGGTCTCAGTGCCATACAGCATGCACTCTTCCTCTCGATCATACATACTCAACTACTGACTCCCGCCGCCGCAGCCTACCGGCGTTTTGGCGTCCTTCTACCTACAGAGTCCGAAGGAGAAGAGTGAACAATGATTATGATGGGTTGGAGAAAAAAGAGGCAAGGACCCTGAAGAAAGAAGAGAGGCAAGGAGTCTGCGTGTTGTGTGGAGAAGGCTCATAATAAAATCATATACGAAAGCCATATTTTGCGAATTGCCAAGGTCATTGGTCCCTTACCGTCCTTCATTCTAGCTCCATACACGCGGGCGCGTGAGCAGCTCAACGAAAAAGAAAAGATGAGATAGTCAAGTACTTGGGCAGCAGCGTTGCAGGTGGCGAAAAGTGGTGTCAAATCGTTCGCGGCTTCCTGTCCCGTACGAGTGTTTGTCTAACAACGTGTGTTTGGACGGAGGAATACGGTAGCACCTGCTGTCGGAACGCTGTGTGTGTCGCTCCTATCTCTGAGGGAACTTACATGGTTTTCAGCTTCTTCTGCAATTCTCGATCCTTTTCTCCTGCAACTTACAACCAGCTATCCCATATACATCAAGTAGCAGCCCAACTTCGGAACATCCATTGACTTCAGTAATATCAGCTATATCCTTCAACCCACCAAGTAGCAATAGGATGGACCAGTCATCGCGAGCTCTAATGCCACCCCCTCCACCCCCTCGCAGGTGTCTCAGGGCGCATTTTGACAAATGGCAAATATCGGTTCTGGAATACTACAAGTCTATCGGCGTGAACCAAAACATTGAATTCGTGTTTTGTCCCATCATGGGCAGGTATTTCCCGCCCTGGGACATGGCCGTAATACGCTTGGTCCCATCATCCGAGGAATCCCGTCACATAGCTTACCAGTTTGGGGAACGAGACGACGTAGAGGAGGACCGCCGAATCATCGAAAGCGTAGGCAACGGCCTCGTCATGTATCGGCCTTTCGCAGATAGACTCCTTAACGGAGAGTTGATGATCATCCCTTTAAAGAGTGGTGAACCACTGAAGCTGCACGTAATATTGCTCAACGAAATCATTGGGATGTGCACTATTATTCCTGGATTTGGACACCTCTATGGAGACCGCTATGGAGACCTCAATTACAGAAAATTGAGATTCAAGGAGGACTGTCAGCCTGACTTGCGATGCCTTCACTGGCGCTATATCATCAACCTCGAACGATCAACTAACCGAAGCTGGCTCAACCTTGAACGAACACCGAAGTGGGGCATTCGGGGCCCCTTCATGCGAAAGGGCATTGTACGGCGCATGGACTTAAGTTGGGGCCGTCGTGGGGTTCCAAACGAGACAGCCTTCGCTGATACCATCTGGAATGGAGTTGAAGCAGGGGATGCGGAGCTTGACATGAGAATCGCACGGACGTTGGAGGAGTCCACTCGAGGCAACCGCTCTGGCTCCAAGAATTCGCGCTCTCAGAGCGGCCAATCTCAGCATACTTCTGGAACCAACGCGGCAAGTGCCACGAATCAAGGGGTGCCGACTTCATCTGCAGCCTCTGGTGCAATGCCAGGATCAATTGGCCCATTTGGTACAATGCCTGGAGCAGCCTAGCTTTCAAGCACAAAGCAGGAGATGCCAGAAGAGGGTACGACGAGTCTATCAACCTGATACTGCTTTGCACTGTACTTTAGCTATCACCAGACTGCTGCAATAATAGCTTTTCCACATTTCCAGAATCGAACTTCAATAGCAAGCGCTCCACTCCGCCATTAGCCCAAGGAATGAATTCGTCAAGATCTTTTGCAAAATCTTTTACATGTGTTGAACGTGCTCCAGTCCTTGCAGCGTCGATTGCACGTAATGCTTCTACTAGAGATTGTGCCCCGCTTGAAACCTTCTGGCAAGAACTTCCCAAATCTTGTATAAGCCCCTGAGCTTCAACTTCAAAATTGTGTGCTGCTGTAGATACACCAGCGTTTGTCTCTAAGTCCAGGGTCTGCTGAATGTAGTTCAAGCGCTGCATCAGCGCTGCAAGGTGATCTATTGATGTCAAAAATCGGCGTAATAGTGCCGTAAAGTTGAAGTCATCTAACAAAAGCCCCTTTTCAAGTGATGTTAGATAACGTCTGTGTGCTTTTGTCAGTGTTTCCGGGTCCCTGGGAGATAACGGTGATGTCCCCTGACTTGAACCAGAAGACGTAGGCCGCGACTGGTATGAGCGGCGTCCAGAGCTGGTGGAGGACATGAGGCTTGCCTCTGGAGATCGGATGTCAGACACAGGGTTGAGCGAAAGCCATGACTGAAATGTCGACCAAGAACCCTTCACTACTTCCCCCTGAAAGTATTCCCCAAGTTCGGTGAGGAAAAAGGCAGCGGAACTAATTTGCGCCCATACTGGTCGCATGGTCTTTGTACGCTGATTGGCTGTACGTCTCCTGTTGGCGAGTGACTCAAATGCTTCTTTGTGATTTGAGGAGACTGATGCCTTAGACGAGGGTTGGTCTCGACGAAGAGCAGATAATAGGAACAATTTGCTCAAGCGAAGATGGGCTCTTCTGATACCTAGAAGGTACGCATGAATGGAAGAATATACCTCTACATCAGCAGGGGTAAGGAACAGATCCATTGGAGGGTGCACTCGTAAACTCAGCACGGTCGATGAAGGCAATAGGAGGTCATCAAAAGAGGCCACCGGCAACTTATCAGTCAATCCTCGTGAGTGTGGAGAGTCCAATGATTTGATCGATAGGCGTATAAGTGAGCGAGCCCTGTCAAGGTATTCATCAACAACCTCATCGCACGATGGGTCGAGGCTTTGTAACATGTCTAAAGCATTCCACGCCCGAGCTAAGACAGCAGAGACTTCGCCTTCTTTGATAGTCATACTAGCCAAGTCATTGGTCAAGTTACGCCTTGATACGTCGACCTTATTCCTAGATGGAAGTCGCTCATCGGCTGCAGTAATTAGGGCAATAGCAAATTCTCCGTTGTCCATCAAAAAGAAGTCTTTCAGGAGATGCAACATTTGCATGATACTCGCTATAGGTAACAGCTTCTGTAATGCGTTCTGTGAAAGGGAGAGGCGAATTGCTCCTATTGCAGCTGAAAAGGAGGATGCAGTGAGGGGCGATTCCAGAGCTGAGAGATGTGACGATAAGTGTGACAGGTGGTTCGGCAAAAGAGCAAGATCAGGCGCAATCGCTCGAGAAGCCGTATCTGTAAAGGTAACTTTCCTGTCCCGGATGTAATTGAGAGCCTTCCCTATGGACAGGATTGACTGTGCTGTAGCCTTCGTAACAAAGTGTGGGATTAGCTCATCATCAATGTCGTATTGGTAGCTCGCGGGGGATTGGCCGTTATGCCCGATTATAAGGTGTTTTATGAAGAAGTCGGCCGCTCCAATAGCTGGGTGCCGGCCATACAGTACCCATGTGGATATTTGTTTGAGCCATGCTGTTTCAGCCACTTTCAACAGATTGAGGGCAATTCGCTCAATATCAGGATAGCCAGTGTGTATAGACTCTTCCAAATGCTTCAAAAGCTCCGCTGCCGTACAGAAGTCCTTGGTCGACAGCCTAGCTTGCGGGGTTTTAGTCGAGTCTTGTGCTTGAATGAATTGAACAAGGTCCCAAAGCCATTCAAGCTTTCGAGTCCAGCCATCAAAAGCTTCTGCTATTGCTGATAGTGGCACGATATTGTATGCCCCAACGATTTTTGCATTTTGCTCCAATATATCCCTTTCCACCTCCAATATTTTGTGTTGAAAACTCGCGAGGTGTATTGACACTATTGCGGTTGACACAGCCTTACAGATTGTGGACGGATGGGAGGAAGATGTGGCAGAAGCATTGGTCCGTATGTTTCTATTCCTTTCCCCCAAGCCCTGAGCTAGGCTCTTCAACAATGATCGTTCTGCTGGGGAGAGAATAGATTGGAGGCCATTGGAATCCTCTGCTTCGCTTGACGAGGAAGATAGTAAAGGTGACGAATGCCCGCTGATGCCGAGGAGCAGTTCATGGATCATGCTTATAGCAAAAATGTGATGGCATTCTACCGGACAATGCAAGTAGTGGAAGTACACATTGCCGTTATTTACTCGGCGCGTCTCTGGTTAGTAAGGCATCGTTCTACGCGCCAAGATTTAAGGCCAAGAGTCAAGGCCAAGAGCCTTATCACATATTCTACGACGAGCTAAAGTTGAACTCATCAATACATACCTCATCTTTCTATGCTATGCGAGTATCATTTTGCATGCACTTCAACGTCAATGGTCGCCTGAACAACTGAACTATGTTTCTTCCACGATGGCATAAGATGGTATTCAGATGACGAAGTCCTAGTAAGGCCGTTACTACGTCAGGATACCCATGCTATTCCATACACCACGATGCACAATGCTGATAATTCTGATTTGCTGTCATTGTGGCACCTATGATCGACGTAATATGCCTCATTTATTGAGCATGGGGTGTTGTTGAGGTCTTTTGATTGGTGTGCCTGCCTTGCATTGATGATACGTCACCCCTGGAAGATAAGGATCATCGAGGATGCAGCACTCCTTGTTGTGTAGTACGGCATGCACGTCGTCATGGCTTCCATGATGAGCTCACTACTACTGCCTCACCTTTGCCCCGCTGCTTTCGTTCCTTGTCCTATTTTCGATACTTTGATACTACTTAACGGATCCGAACGGTTGAAGAGCTTGTGTGAATTCGGGAAAAAGATGTCGCCATTAGTAGAAGAGAACAGCGGGCTACAGGCCAATGGGAGTTATGGATCCACTGACGCTACTGACGATGGGGTTGCCGAAGAAAATGGCTCGGTAGGAACTTATCAGCCAACTGGGGTGCAAGGAAGTGTTGCCATTGCAACGAAGCCCTCAGAGTCAAAACCAGCACCAAAGAGACTGGATGAGCAGCTCAACATTGAAGGCAAAGTGTTCCTCGTTACCGGAGGTGGCCAAGGTCTTGGGCTGGCTATGGCGGTATATACGAGCTACTACTCCCCTAGACGAGCCTATACTGATCAATACACTCTAGGAGGGGCTTGGTGAAGCTGGTGGCATAGGTGCAATCTTTTTCTCCAAATACGGCTCCTTAACGGTCCTAATCATACGTGCCTAGTCTACTGCCTCGACTGGCGCGAAGAGCCCCACCCAGATTTCTTCGCCGCTCAAAAAGCCATCAAAAGCTTCCCTGGCAAACCTTCCCACGGCTCTCTCCAATACCGTCATGTCGATGTACGCGATACCGATGGACTTGAGCGTATCACCTCTGAAATATCCTCCTTACACAAACGGATCGATGGTCTAGTCGCCGCAGCAGCCATCCAGCAAGTTACGCCCGCAACGCAATACACCGTCAAAGACATCTGCCGCATGGTGGACATAAACTTCACCGGAGCATTTATGTCCGCGACGACTGTCGCGAAGAGGATGATGGAATATCATTGCAAGGGATCTATCGTGTTTGTAGCGTCAATGTCCGGGTTCGTAGCCAATAAGGGTCTGCTCTCCCCAGTCTATAATAGCTCGAAAGCGGCACTTATACAGCTAGCGAGGAACCTGGCTATGGAATGGGGTAAGCATGGTATTAGAGTCAATTCGCTGTGTCCGGGACATGTCATCACACCCATGGTACAGGCGAATTTCAAAGAAGACCCGGGACTACAGGAGAAGTGGGAGGAGGAAAGTATGTTGGGAAGGATCGCAATGCCGGACGAGTTTAAGGGGCCAGCATTGTACTTGTGCAGTCCTGCGAGCAGTTACATGACCGGCTCAGCAATGATTGTGGATGGTGGGCACACTGCCTGGTAAGTTAACGAGCGGATGTGCTGACAGAGGATCGGGCCTTGGTGAAGATGGCGCGGGTTAATGGTGAACGAATAGAATTATGAGCACATAGCTGGCTGAAATATGCAGATACTGATCAATTGACAAATCTTGTTGTTCTGACTTATCAATGGCGTCAGCTCCCCAATCAAGATTAATGAGCTCTTCAAACCCAATCACGGAAGAGCTCTCGTCCGCTTCGCAACTTGGCCCATGTGCTTCTCTGCGACAATTCTACGATACAGGAAGAGGTGTTAACTCGCAGTGAAGGACAGAATGACGGCAGAATGTCATGTCCAAATGAATCGGGGAGCCCTTGGCATTGATATGCTACTGGTCTTGGGCGTTCTAAGCGCTACCTGCTCCTAAATGATCGAATATAGAATGGCTGACATGCACCCATCGCCTTGTATGGATTGGGTGCTCTTGAGGAGACTCCAGGAAGTTGCACCTTCATGTTAGACCTTGTCACCCGTTCAATCTGTGCCGTCACAGGAAGAAAAGTATTGCAGTGCTCTGAGGTTCCTGGCACCAGCAATTTCAAGGATTTCGCACAGGTAACCATCTGAATTGGTGAAGGGTTTACATATAGGAACAGCGCATATGGGGCGCCGAAGAGTCAGGAATGAAGCTTATTCAACTACTTCCAATACATGCAAGCATGAAAACCTCCCTGAAGAGACTGTAAAATGCTCCTTGTACTACCATGAATCGACATTGTGATAACATTGACTCGTGCAAAAGGTGTTTGCCTAGAATACGCTATGGTCAACGGAAGATTGCTTTTCCGGAGACACGTCAACAAATAGCTCGGCTAACAATTTTCTGCTTTCCCTTTGAAGTCACTCCTTCCATGTCTTGCACCGTCACCGCTATTGCAATCCAACTTCGTATTTAAAACTCAAAGCCCACGGTCCGTGGTTGGTGCTGTGCCCAATCGGTCCATTATCTGGCATCCTGCCAATAATCTGCTGCTTCTCGTCATGATGAAAGTCACGTCAGCTATACTCACTGCTTCAACGTTCTTTCTACCTTCATCTTTAGGCATACGTCTTCATGGCCGAGACATCAATGAGCCTTTGCTAACTTCTTATGACTACATCGTCGTCGGCTGTGGTATTAGCGGACTGGTAGTCACAAACCGGCTGTCCGAGCTTGCAGATAGGACTGTACTATGCATAGAGGCTGGCGACACGTACGTACTTCACACCCCCATGTCATTGCTGAAGCTTAATATTGTAGGGATCAATATGAGGCAATCATCCAAGATCCGGTCTATGTGGGAGCTGATGTCGGCGGCATCTACGATTGGGACCTCAGCACGGTGCCACAAACACAATTAGACGGGAATACTCGTCCGATGCCGCAAGGCAAAGTCCTTGGCGGTGGCAGCATTTTGAACGCTATGTGCTGGAATCGAGGTGGCTCGGACGATTTCGACGCCTGGGAAGCTCTTGGAAATCCTGGATGGGGCTGGGAAGGTATTTTACCGTACTTCATGAAGGTATGTCATTGTTTCTTTTGACCGTTCCAGTTATTAATCATAGCGCCAGAGCGAGACATACACTCCAGTGTACTCCGAAGAGATCGCGGAAGAGTACTCTATCAACTATAACCCTGCTGTTCATGGCACCTCTGGTCCAGTCCAAGTCAGCTATCCAAAGTACTTCTACCCACAATCAAGTATGTAGCGTCCTAGTCTCCAGAGCGTGTGCCTTAGCTCATTTCATTAGTCAATCTCTTCGCTGGAATGAGCTTGCTCGGGCTTCCGACACAGTACGATCCTAACGACGGGACATCTGCGGGACCAGCTTTGATACCGACTGACATCGACCCCAATAATCAGACCCGTTCTGATGCTCGTCGAACATATTATGATCCTTACGTAGACAGGAGCAACTTCCATGTCATCACCGGTCAGCATGTTACACGAATACTCATTGACGGGGTTGGAAGCAATAACGCTGTCAACACCCCAACATCTGCTGGCGACACCGATGGCAATGGTCCCTCTACAGGAGACAACGAAGGCTTTGGATTCGGTCCAGACGGTAGTACCCCACCTCTATCGGGGCAGGGTTCCACTCGCTTTGCTCGTCGACAGAGTCCCATCACTTCAAACCTGAGAGTATCCGGAGTCGAGGTAATCATCCTCCTTCTCTGCTTGCAAACAGCTGACCTTGCACAGTTTGCACCCAATGCCTCCGCACCACGTCAAACAGCATATGCCACGAGAGAGGTCATCATTGCGGCCGGTGCTCTACACTCGGCTCAGCTCCTTCAGCTCTCAGGAATTGGGCCCGCTTCGTTGCTGGACGAATATAATATTCCGGTAGCCCTGGATTTGCCCGGCGTTGGAAATAACCTACAAGACCACTGTCTTGTGGGCACGTTCTATCCTTGTAGGCGGCGCGAAGGGCCTTATTTCTCCCTTCCACAACTGACAAGTCTTGTAGATAACAACGCCAGCTATCCCTCACCTACCGAACTTACAACGAATGCCACTTACAACGCGGAAGCTGAACAAGAGTATGATACTAGTAAGATGGGTCAGTAGATTTTATGACACAGGATTGGAGCCGTATCTGACGCTTGCAGGGCCTTGGACTGCGGGATCGCCCAATGCCTTAGCTTTCAATCCTCTGCCGCTCATCAGCAATAATTCGGCGACCATCCTGGCAAATGCCAGTAAGCAGGGTCCAAGAGAGTACTTGCCTGCAGGACTAGACCATACGATAATCACAGGCTACACGATTCAAAAGCAGTCTTTGGCCACAAGATTAGCGCAGAACAACGTAGCTGCCTACGAGATCATCAACAACAATGCTGGTAGCCTGACAGTCTCAGTCATGCACCCTTTCTCCAGAGGTACCTGTTACATCCAATCGGCTGATCCGTTCCAACCGCCTGCTATCGATCCCAGGTGGTTGACCAATCCCGTTGATCGACAGGTGCTGATAGAAGCCTTGTTGTTCAATCGAAGAATCTTGGCGACGCCTCCTATGATG
Source organism: Cladonia metacorallifera KoLRI002260 (assembly GCA_000482085.2). Classification (NCBI taxonomy): domain Eukaryota; kingdom Fungi; phylum Ascomycota; class Lecanoromycetes; order Lecanorales; family Cladoniaceae; genus Cladonia; species Cladonia metacorallifera. The sequence continues at coordinate 1,294,899 of KI911118.1, read as the reverse complement.
GAACTTCAAGCTGCCCAATTTGTACCACCTGTTGATGCTGATCTGGATGCCATCAATCAAGTAATCAACAACGGTATAAGGACGGAGTTCCATCCAAGCGGCACACTGGCAATGCTACCGCTTGAACAAGGTGGAGTTGTAGATTCACATCTGCGGGTTTGGGGTACGCAAAATCTACGAGTGGTAGATGCTGGTGTGTTTCCTATGATACCAGCCGCGCATCTGCAAGCAGTCGTTTACGGAGTTGCAGAGAAGGTAGGATTATTCATCCTTCAGACATTGGGACTTTGCTAATAGCCAGTCAAAGGCAGCTGATATCATCAAGGCGGACAATCTTCCAGCGCAGCCAATGTCCACGTCGTCTTCAAAGCCCACAAGGATCTCGATGAACTCCACTATAAGCGTCAGCGCCACAGGCTTCTTAGCCAATTCATCAACAAGCTTCCATCCGTCAAGCTTGCGAAGAAGGACTACTGTTGCATCCTCTTTTGGTGAGGTCACGACAAGCAGGTCTCCACATGGACCACCTTCTGCTCAACCATCCTCATCATCGTCCTCTGTCTCAGCGACTACTACCCATATAGCCCATACAGTATTGACAGTCTTTGCGAATGGACTCGTTCCTCATTCAGGAGAGAAAAGCACGACTTCATCTTCGTTATCCTCAAGTACTCCACAGATCGTGGTGACGATCATTAAGACTCTTTCTTCGACTCTACCTGCTCCGTCATCATCCCTCAAACATACGCACCTATCAGAACCCTCAACAGCATTGTTGGGTCCTGTCCCCCACCACCATGCTTCTTCTCCATCGGAAAGCTTGCAACCACACGAGCACTTAAGCACGTCAGTGGTTGGCGTGCTGAGTTCTGCTGGGGTTCCATCCGCTGTTGCAGCCTCTCTGGTGCCGGTGATCATTGGAGGCTCTCCTGAGGCCGATGGCGTCGCTACAGCATCATCACAGATGGAAGAGCAAGAAATACAGGCAGCCATTGACGACTTTATCCAGTGGCTCTTGAGCTTCTTCAGTAACGACTGAACGGCACATCACAACGCCAGGTGGTGTGTCGCTATGTAAGGCGGGAGTATCGCTTAATCTTATCAAAAGATACAGCTTGGCTTGAGTGTGGGTTTGGCTTTCACATAAATGGCTTGGATCATTTTTCGAATCATCGCTTGGGTCGTCCATCAATAATACTCTTTTGCTACATCAAGATAGATAGGCACAATTAATACCTAATACCATATTGCAAGGTCAGTAGTCCATAGGGTCTGCAGCACCTCCTTAGATGTTAAAGCCATCATGACGGACTGGGTCACAAAATCTCCATAGACCAGCATCTTCAGCAGCCTTGCGAACACTGGACACCTCTTCACCAGTGACAGGGCGGTTAATCTCGCTGTATCTCACTTTCGTAGTCCCAGCTCGTTCACCATCTTGCTCCCTCACTAACCCCCCATCTAATTGCTCAGAGCCCAAAGAAGCCTTCGTCGACCTCGCCGGTTTCCCAACATGAGCATCAGGCCGATACTGCTCCATAATATTGACAAACATATCCCTCGACACCTCCCCAGCCACCCACCGCATAATCTCCTTCCCCTCCTCCTCCATCCCCGGCATAACAAGATGCCTCAACAGCACCCCCTTCCTCGCAATCCCATCTCCCGTAAAACACAGATCCCCAACCTGCTCATACATCATCTTAATACTCTCCCTCGCCGCCTTCGCATAATCCTCCGCTTTCAACAACCTTTTCGAACTCTCCTTCCTCCACACTTTAAAATCAGGTAAATATATATCCACCACCCCATCCAACAACTCTAAACTCTCTATACTGTCAAACGCGCTCGTATTATAGATTATCGGCACCTTTAACCCTTTTTCCCGCGCCGCTAACACCGCTTGCACAACCTGCGGCACTACATGCTCCCCCGTCACAAAATTTATATTATGCACACCCCCCACCTCCTGCAACTTAACCATCCACGTCCCCAACTCCTCAGGCGTAACATCAAACCCCTTCCTCGTGTGCGCTATATCCCAGTTCTGGCAGAACACGCAGCGGAGATTACACCCACTGAAAAACACGGCGCCGCTACCATTGTGGCCCTGGATGCAGGGTTCTTCGCCGAAGTGGGGCGCGAGGGTGTTGATGGAGAGGACGCTGGCGGGGATGAGGCAGTAGCCGGTAGTGAGGTAGCGGTTTGTGGAGCAGTGCCGGGGACAGAGGTTGCAGTTGGAGAGGTGGTGATGGCAGAGGGTGTGTTTTCTAGAGATGGTAGAGGGGGGGAGGGAGAGGTAGTTGGGGGTGTGGGTGTCGAGGAGGAAGGGGGGGGCGAGGTGGAGGGGGCGGTGGTTGGTGGGTTTGAGGAGGGTGGGTTTAAGAAGATGGGTGAGGCGTGTGGGGGGGCGGAGAGGATGAGGCATACGAGCCATTGGAAGGGGAGGGGACCATGCTTAGATTCTCTGAGAAGATTGGGGCCCGGGATATGTGGTAGTTGGGGGTTTGAAAGGTGATGTTTCGTGGTGGAGGGGTGCTTGTCGTCAGCCCTATGACGGTGGTGGCAAATCGAGATATCGATACTCGCCTACAAATACCCATGTTATCTGCGTGCTCCTCGACACTCGCCGCACCGTAACACATAACTCAGTCGCTTGGGTGCTAAACCCTATGGGCGAGTAGGCCAACATGCTTGTTTATCAGAAGTCGGCATCTGACGGACACTACTAGGCCAATGTGGTCATTTATCTTGAAAATGGCATCCGACAAACACTACTAGAGCGAAAGAGGTAACCAAAGAGTAGCATACCGTGGCTAAAACACGGTTGTTCAGCTAGGTACTTTGCTGTCGACATGATCCCGCTGGTTGAATGCTGGGAACAGCTACTTGTTATCTGAAGAAGATTGGATTAGGAAGCTTATAGCTCTACCTTTTTGATCCCCTCGTACACAGAGAATTGGCTCGTCAGCACGGCTACAGCAGTTGGATGCATTGCACCTATCGACTCCCCGAGGAGGCTGATCCTTGAATCCCAGTGCATCAGATTCCTCATGTAAGATTCAGCCTCCAACGTTTCCGGTTCCTTTGCGTATCCTGGGAAAGATTATATCTGATTGGAGTTCCGTCAATCCATGAGAGCATCAATGTCCGGCGTTTTCCGCCATTCAGATATTCGTTGCATCGGCTTGTCCGAGATCTATTGCAACGCTGCAAGGTCGGCGAGTACAGAGAGTTCTCGTGAGACATATCTGTCACAGTATGATATCATCCCGGCGAAAGGCATGAGTTGTTTGACGGTTTGGTTGGACAATATGCCCTATCTGTAAGAAGCAATAAGGAATAACTGATGCAAACACAATATCCTCATATGCTCTCGCACTGGGGTGATGTCTTCTTCATCCTCTCTTGACTCGTCCTCCTGTAAGTTGTCTTGATTCCCTCATGGAGAGCTCAAGAGCAAGGTCTAACGCCGGCCAGTTCTGCAGTCCAAGCGAGACACGATAAAGAATCCTTCGGGGACCTGCCGGCCCTGATAGGAATCTTTAATGCCAAGACAAAAAGCGAGACTCAGCAGCGTACGATTGGTTAGAGTCCAGATTGTATCGCTTGGAAGAGTGAGGGACCAAAGCCACGGTATTATCATAAAATGCGAGGTTCAATCTCCTCCATTCGCACCCGCTACCTCTTTTGTCTCTTGCGTCGTTCGAAAGGCCCAGACACGTCAAAAACCTGATTTCATAGGATGGTAGGAGGTACCTCCTTTCCACCTGCAGGGCGCGCATTGGCGTGCATATGTCCAATTGCGAAAGAACCGAATGTAGCGGCATGCCTATGTCCAACCCCTCGTCCCTCCCGAAGCAATCATCATTGGGTATCAGTTGCCTTGGCTGAAGCGCACCGCTCTTTTGTCGTCATTTGGCAGATTACTCACAGTCTAAAGACAATCTAAACAATCTAAACAATCTCAAGCACCCCACCGACAGAGTGCGACATGCGAGAAGGATGGGCTAAGTAGCCGCGCAGCAAGATTGATTCGCTGTCTGGGTCAAGGCACACAGACTACGACGCAGGAGTGGCACACCCGCCCACGGGGATCGTCTGAATTATTAGATGCTTGCTTGTTTGTATTACTCGATTGGATTATTATTCGTATCTTTTTATTTGTCTCAATGTTTTCCTATCAAAAATGTCCTCGTGAGTTGTGGCATACTCCGTGTTGGTGACCAAGTGGGTACAGAAACAAAAGGACTGGAGGATAAAGGGTACGGTGCAAAGCCTCCCTTGTAAGCCTTCGCGTCCTTCGATGGTGTAATCTTCCCGTGGGGTTTGAGCGTTCGGTGCGAGCCCTTGCGGCCCGGCGTGGGCAGGACTCGTTGGAGCGCCTGCCACAATCCGCCACAGGCCAAAAGGGAACCATTGGCATCATTAGACGAACACAACTATCACATTGCCCTCTCGTCTACGTCTACTACCGAATTAAAAGAAATTCGTGACGGTCGTGGACGTTGAGGCGCATACGGTTAACGCACCGACCAGCCAGCTGCGCATCATCATCGCGATAACTCTCATTATATCCCTATCCCTACCTAGCCGATGATGTGGCAGGGTGACTAACGATTAGATGCATTGCAACTGCAGTGCCTACCGGTTACTCCGCACATTGTCGTGCAATCACCGACCAACAGCGCACTCGTTCTGGTGCGAGACTAAGGTGAGGCTCGGCTGAGCGATTTTGTCGTCATTATTGGGCCGACGGTCTTATTGATTAATGGCCCCCTTTTAATAGCAACAATAAAACAATTCGTGTATTCCATGCAGGAGCCCATGCCAGGGTAATTGTGCCGTGGGAGATGCAGACGCCGAGAGTAAAGGGCTTCAGGCTTACAGCACTCTAACTGCATCTGACCTCGGCTGAATGATGATATCCCTTAACAAACACGTGGATGGCAGGCCCCTAGCATAACGCTATTGGCGTTCCCGTCAACTCTTGAACAAGACGGTGTCGGGGAACATAAAGATCGGCAGATGGAAGGTCGACGAACAGCAAATGAGGCAGCCTTAGCACCCTACTGAGCGTAGCATCGCCGTACTATAATGTAGTAGTATCGAGTAGTAGCGTACTAGGGTAGACCCCGATCATTCTTAAGCTCCACTAGGCCACGATCAGCGTTGAGGGACATTGACTTGCCATTGGGCCAACTCCCGTACTCCGTACAACAATCATCCCCTCCGCAACCCACACAGAATCACTATCACCTCAATTCTCAGCATTAGAACGCCGTCTTTATATTGAGAATGTTATAACTTTTTGGTCTCCTTGCTGGCAATTCGACTGTCTATCATAATTTAAATTTCCTTACCTGGCCCCACTACTCCTACACAAACGGAACCCGCCTCTGGCCTCAACCCGCCTCGCAAGCCACTCATCTCCACCACACGATTCACCTACTCAATACTCTCTACGATTACTGATTCATGATTGAGAACGATTATGCCTTGATGACTTGACGATATTCACGACCTTTACGACGCTATAGTCCTTGCCACCTTGCGCAATCGTTTCTCAATCATTGTGTGTTTCACGCCACTACATACCATAATATGGCCGCTTCAATCACCCCTCTCGAAAGCTTTACCCATCTGGCCGACAACCTGCCCTCGTGGCTATCTAAACTCGATGACCTGACCGCCCAAGTTGCCGAACAAAATGCCCGCTTCATCCGAGCCTCCCAATTCAGCGAGCACCTTGTCAGACGGAAGCACAACTCCACCGAGTCATTGCGACCCAAGGACAATGATAACGACGTCCCCGAACCACCCTCCGATATAGCCATCATCACTGCTCCAGAGCCAGACACCATCTACACCCCTCCAAATCCTCCGTTTAAATGCCTGTCCCAAGCCTCACGTCCCAAGATAGCCAGCACATCCAATGCCCACCTGATACAAGAGCTCAAACGAAAGCGAAAACCTGGCTCAGACGTGAATTCTACCGCCTCAGGTCGCCCTCGCTATCGCACGAGGTCAATGGTCGTCGTTTACTATGATGGTGAAATTCAAAACGCCTTTGAATCTCTCGTCAAATCCATTGCCACTGCTCGCAATCTACTTCGCAAAGGCAAAGTCACTGCAACCTTCAAGGCACGCATGGCATCAATGGGTGCCGAACCAACACCCTTCTCCAGTGCTGGTGGAGATTTCGCAATGCTGAACCCTAAGCTGATAAGGTCTTCGGGCTTCTCACGGACTCGCTTGGGGCCAAATATGCACGGTGACAGCGATGTGAAGATGGTGGAATTTGATGACGCCGATAAGGACCTTGAGACCGCACAAAATCTGTGCGAGGTGGCTGCACACCAATTTCTTCGGGATGGGGATTGTAGGCTGGAGATCACGGGGACAAGAGGTCGGTTTGAAAATGTTCTGGAAATTGCTAGGAAGGAGGTTGAGAAGCTGAAGTTGGAGGAGCAAAATAATGCGAAGGAAAGCGAGATGAAAGAGGAGGAGCAAAATAATGCGAAGGAAAGCGAGATGAAAGAGGAGGACGTGACGGCTGCGCAATCGATGGAGACTTCACCTGTGGTGGAGGTGGAACATACGATGGAGCCTCCCGTGGTGGTACAAACCCCGATCAAGCAGATCAGCATTGTGGGGACAGGGACAATTGAAGTCGATGATGGATCAGACGCTGAATCAGTGCAAATTGACCTATCAGCAATTCGGAGGACAAGAAGAGTATGACATGTGGATCTTTCTTGGCTCAAGCTACTCTACGGAGTTACATCGCTTCTTTTAGTGTGGATCAGTATCTGGTATACGTGAACACTCGTTGCATTTGCTTTGCTGTTGGCCTAGCGATATCTGGGTTTGGCTGGGTTTCATTCGCTAGCAAGGCCTTCATATGACTGGCTCTTGAGCGTAGGTGTCTGGGATTGCTCTAATGACTACGAGGAAAAGGTCCTTGACCCGGAGAACATAGCATGCATGCATGGGCTTAATGATTTTGCAAAATCTAGTCATGGTGTATCTTTCTACGTGCCTTGAATGACGTGTGACGTCGTTGACATTTTGCCGTATTTACGTACGTGAAGTCTGCATTCACTACCCTCAAAGTCTCCCGTTACCTTCGAACCTTCAGTCGTCCCACTTTATTCTTGCACCCGGTCCACATTTCCCAAGTTTGAAAGGAACCCAGGGACAAGTGTGCTTTTCACCTTTTGCTTGTGATAAATTGGTGGAATCACATAATCTTTGTCGAGGAGGAGGACTGTTCTAGCCAATTGCCAATCTACCTCAAAACTCCGAATCCTGCCACCTCCTCAACAAGAAGCCATTGATTTGCTCTCTTGAGGGTGTGGCCTTTTTTAAGTCGTTCATACGATTCGGCACGCAAAGGGAAGGCCTGCAGCCCTCAGTCCGTCGATATGTAGATGCAAATAGCTAATTCTTCTCCAGGTTGTAAGCTTCGCCTCAAGCACTAAGCCAGGCTCAAGTAACAATCCGGTTTCTTCAAACAATACTACCCCAAGTCCCATTCCTAAGAACTTGTCATCTTCGAAGACGACGCCTGTCACCAATGGCTCAATATTAAAAGGGTGCAAGCCTCCGACCACTGCCAACATGGGACGAACAGTCACCAAGCGCAAGAGTAGTCCTACTATTGATCCTCAACATGTTATGGTCACCCGTTCTCGACATTCCAGAAATGACCCTCCTGAGTCTCCAAGCCCTAAGCGTCCCCGCCGTGGTAGGACCGGTGGTCATGGGTCTGTCATATACTCGCAGCGATGGCACCCGATGGACGATATTCTCAGCCCGAAACGAGCGGCGAAAGTTAAGGCAAAGTGTGGAAAGCTACCTGATCAAACGGATACTGGCAGCCCAGGCGAAGAGCAAGACTCTGACACACACGACACAGAGGGGGACAGGGAAGAAGAAAGCAGCGATGACCTCTTGAAAGAGCTCCTTCAAGCCACTAGACCCGTACTGAGTCCAGGATGTCGACGTTCGTCCCGGAAGTTGTCGAAGGACGTCCCCAACTACGACGTGAGGTAGGTGCTTCTTCCCTTGCTAACCGTAGTTTTCGGTCGTTACAGCGTTGTTGATAATGTGGCGTCAGGTTCCATCCCACCTTTGATAAGGCTTTGCGTCCAGCTTCTGCCAGAGCTGCATTAGAACGAAAAGCGAGGCGCCACACCTCCTACAGATTGTCAACAGATACTTCCACTACCCCTAGTGAAGATGATGGTACGGCCACGGACGTGGCTTCCAAAGCTGACGGAAAAGCTCCTTCCACTACAGCATCGCCAGTACCAGAGCTCTCGGTCTCGAAAGTAGTGTCGGTATCAATCCCTTCAATTCCACGCAAAAGTGCTGTCAAATCTTCACCCTCTTGGGGTAAGAGCAAGGGAGAAAAACCTTCAGAGCTGCCATCCCCTCCACCCTTGTCTAATCTACGGAACCCGCACTTGGGGAAAACATCCCTTGACTACAATGAACTTGGACAATTTGATTGGCTCATCTACAGCCTGCAGAAGGGTGCACCTGTACATGGTAACACTTTGCCCTTATCATGGCAAACGGTCAAGCAGACACTTTTCGATCATGGAGAAATCACCCTCGACGAGCTGAACAGCGAAGAAGCGACCAAGTGGCTCCAGCTTCGATACGAGTGTCTTCGACTTGGCATTGAAGCTTTCTTTAGGAGCAAGCCTGAAACAGCAGATAAGAATGACTGGACACTTTTCCGATATGAGGGGTTTGATGCATTTGATAAGAACCGTGATACGAAGTACTGGAAACATTATAGACATAGCATTTTCAACCCATGTACTACATCCATCACTGATGATCAACACGAGCCGATGGAGATAGCTGAGACTGATGATGGGAACGAGGGACGTAGAGGGCAAGAAGAGGCTACACCGTACAATCAGTTCGAAGCTCACGAAGACCAACTTACCGTTTCCGCTTCTGACGAGTCCGAGTGGGAAGGTTGTGAAACAGACGATGGTGGATTTGAGGAAGACAGCAACCACGTCGATGAAGGAGAGTCACAGGAAGGGGAAACTACAATCATCGACCTCGAGCCGTGGGGCAGTGAAGACGACACACTAGTCGAGACTATGCAAGGAGAGGAAGTCGTGTCTTCCGAGGGTCTCATGAGTCCAGGAGAACTCGGAAAAACCATCGCTGACTTCTTGAATGAGCCCTTAAGCGAACCTCAAGTTGCTAAGGTCACCAGCCCGAGCAAGTCAAATACGAACAATGACCAATCACTGACTCCTGGTCACGGCGCTCCGGAATGCTCATGCACCACCCAAGCTCCATCCGCTGACACATTCTCGAGAGGATCTCAGTCCGTCAATAAAGCGACGGAAGAAGAAGTTATCTATGAAAGCATCCCGCTTCCCCCCAAACGTCCCAAGAAGCGAAAAGCACCCACAGAACCAGATGCTGAGGTCGAAGTCCACAAGGACGCTCCGGGAAGAAGCCCAAGAATCAGACATATCATTGCCAATAATCCACCCTCACCTGGTACAGACCTGCCAAAGGAGAACCTACCGGATGAAGCTGAGCACTCCAGCCAAGTCTCTATTAGGACACCGCAAGCTCTTAGATTCCGTTGGGTCAGGCGGAGGTCGACTTCCCCTTACCGTTCGCTCTTTGGCGGGCCTCCTGGGGCACAGTCGCCGAGTACCTAGGCTTGCTAGATATGCTGTTCTCTGCTTTCAGGTTTGCGAGACTGCTGGGGTTAGCTGGCTGTTGCTTTGAGATTGCAAGTTTGATTGGCAATTTGCTTCAGGAATTTGGAGCATCTATACACCACAGGTTTGCTTGGGAATTTGCTTCAGAAGTTTGGAGCACATCTACATCAAAGATTTGATTGGCATTTTGCTTCAGAAGATCGGAGCTTAGGGTATATAGATTGCGGGCTTCAGACAGTTCTTTGTGGCATATGCTGCATAGGTACCATTTGCCATTCAGCTGACAGACTCTGAAAGAATTAGCATTCTGCTTTAGAAGGACTGGACATATGTATATGTCAGCTCTAGCTGTCAAAGCATCATTTAGTATGGTTGCTACAATACACAATCTCTGATAGTTGACTCTGAGGTAGTTAGGGGGATAGCGTAGGTATCTGGCTTTAGAAATCAAGAATGTTAATCTGAGAATCCTTTGAGACTTAAAAAAATCACCTAAGTAGATTGGTTTTATCCTATTGTCAACTAGCCCGCACGATCAATCCAAAATCGCAGAGCAGGCCCTTGCACTCAAAACCCTGAATATCACGCGACATAATTCGTAGAACCGGCCAATTTCAGGATCATGTCGCAGGCGTTGGACCTGCCTGAGGTGCTAGAATCCATGGGACGAGCTCCTGATATACATGATAGACTACCACGCTACGTGATAACACCTCATAGTGGCAAGCTGCTGATGGGGCGGCTGATCCTCTGACACGCCCCCCACCCCCCCAGCTTGAGCGGAGGTCAAATCGTAACAGTGACGCTAATAATAATATATTATATCCCCCACCGCCCCCCCCTTCCCC
>KI911118.1:1257631-1283783 GCA_000482085.2 Cladonia metacorallifera KoLRI002260 | reverse complement strand
CTTCCCCCCCCCCGGCGTTGAGCATCGTGTGTGCTGGCTGAAAACTCGGTCGAAGAGGCTTGAATATTAGCTATCTTGACGAACTTGGTGAAGTGAAATATTAAGATGAACTACCTAATAAAATGATTGTGGTTAGTAGTGGTGAGAGATAAGATGAACGGCCTGCCGAAAAGATCATCTATAATGGTGGTTGACTCAGGATAAGAGTCGAAGTTGGTGGACAGGCTCTGCGAGTGAGGGTGATATTGATGGTGGTAATGCAGATAGCAGTTCATGATGAGACTGCTGGCCATGGCCTTGATAGCCTCGCGGCATGATTGTTGGATTAGGTTGTTTGTTTTAAGCTGGGCTCGTCTTCTGGGCTGCCTTGATAGCCTCGCGGCACGACCTCTGGACTAGCTTGTTTGTAGGCGCTGGGCTGGTCCTCTGGGCTAGGAGGTAGGTGATTGATGGGTTTGATGGTGGCTGACGGCAGCTGATGGTGGCTGATGGCGATTGATAAAGGGAGCTTTGATGGCTCTCTCTGAGGTTGAGGTGGTGAGCTAGTGCTCGTAGGTGTTGTCCCGCAGGGTGGTCTATGAGGTGGTTATTGTGGAGGTTGGTTGGGGAGGGACGAGGTACAGAATGAGAAGAAAGGTAGGTTTCTTCACGGTTTTGAAAGATAGATTTTTCTTCAGTGACGGCGATGTGAGAAGAATGGATACGTTGAGCGTAATCATGTATGTCTTCATCGTTCGAGATTTTCGAGCCTAAAACTTGGCCAACATTACCGCTGCGTGCTTAATCTATGTAAGGTATCTTATAAACAAACACAGTCCTGACATATGTATGACGAAACCAGCCGTAATTTTAGGTGTTCCCGCTGTCTGTGCCGAAAGAGAAACCACCCACTCGCTGCTCATAATAATGAAAAGAAACTCGTATCAGATCATGAATTCCCCTCGTGCTAGTTAGTACCTCGACTCCGAAGGCGTGCTCTTCCCATGAGAAAGAGACATGAATGGCTCCTATTGCAATGAATGCACTCGTTAGACACAGTTTGTTGAAAACATATGTTTTATATAAGACTGACCAGAACCTTTTTCGCGTTGCAGACGCGCCAGGCTAGGTTGCGGACGTTGCCGTCGGCTTGGACGACTTCGGGGGCGAATTCGATGCCGAACCTGATTTTGTTTTCAGTGATTTAGTATGTATTTAATAGATGGGAGTGGTTATATGGTGATGATGGGAAGGGTGGTAAGGTAGGAGGCTTACATCTGATGTACAGCATATACAATCCTTTTTGCATATTTACAGTCCCGCTCTACCAGCCCGCCAAAGGATTCATCGACCGTGGAGGGTGCGATATCAGGGTCTCGGTCGCAGCAATTTCTGACAAGCTGTAGCAATGCTTCCTCAACTGCGCCGCGAATGGAACCGTTGGCGTCCTCTTCGACATCCTCTTCGTCGAACTTGTTGATGCGGGTTTCAAACGGGATGGAAATGGCCATGACATCGTGCTTGCCATTATGATGGTAGCGGAACTCGAAGACGCCGGCTGTCCAGAATAATTTGTCTCCGGAGAACTCCACTTCGCCCGTGATGTAGTCCTTGGTTTCGCCGTCTTTGCGAGTGTTGCCCGGTACTGTAGTATCGCTTACAAGTATGCCACGATCAGCGATGATGGAACCAAATTGGTCTTGGGTTGTGGCAATCCAACGTCCTTGGGAGGACACTCGAGTGACTTCTCGTGACGCATTATCCGCGACCATGTACAAGCCAATCCAATCCATTTTGCTGTGGTTCAATGGCGCTGTCCATCGCACCTTGATTGGTGCACCGTACTGAAGGATCACAGGTTTGAAGCCAGACTTTTGTTCTGATCTGATCAAGTTTTGCTTGCCGCTTACAGAAGTTCCAGAAGCTACCGATGGAGTCCCTACGACTTCGAGAGAGTATTCTCGAGGATCATAACCGGCGATGTCTTGGGGTATTCTCCTAACAATAACTCGGGTTGGATGCTTTAGTAAGGCAGTGGAATCTTTGACAAGCATGTTTACACCAGCTGCAACCTTGGGGCGAGCAGCATCGACAAAATCTTCCAGGGAGTCCAAAGTGCCTTCTAGCATCTTATCTACGCTGCCTTGCCATTGCCACAAGTTTGGAGGAAGCGTTTGCTTGAGTGTCTTGACAAACCCAGATTCTCTCCTCAGGCTTTGGCCATACAATTTCTGCATATGTGGCCGTTCGACAAATTGGAGGAAAGCAAGGGTGAGAACATGGCTGAGCAGCGCTAGGGCGAAGATTGCTCGGCTGCCTGTTATCAAAGCAGCTCCCCAGACTCCAGCTAGACCTATGACGCGTTCCGGGTTGTTGAGGTAGCGGTAAATGCCACCGTAAGTCAATCGTTTAGAATGCTCAAAGAAGAAGTCGCCAAAAAACCAGCCGAATTCGCCAAGCGAGCCGTAAATGCTAACACTGGTCCAGATTTGCAATGCGACGAGGCTCGCGCCTATGACATGTCTCAAAAGTACCATTCTCTGTTGCCAGTCATCCGGGAGCTCGTACATCTTCCATGATGCTGCTGTAAAGCTGGCGTAACACATGACCATGGCCAGATGATATGTACCTTTCCACTGTCGCCAAGCCTCCTCAGTACTTTCACCATACTTGAGAAAGTGTCGTGTCCATTTCTTCTTTGCTGACTGTCTGTTAAGTGTGTAGCCTACACCTAGAGAATACCATAGTCTCCATGCCACTGCGTTAATGACGAACAAGGCCCGATACAATGGGGTTGATGGTGTTAGAAGCACTAGGGCCAGAAGGTAAAATTGAAGGAGTAGGACGGATGTGTCTGTGACTCTATGCAGATCAATGTTGTTCAGCCCTATCAAATTGTGTACAGGCGAAGGCTGGTTTGGGGAGGCGAGGGGTGGCGCCGTGTAGATGTTGTAGTCAGAATCGGCAAGATTGCTGTTCGACTGTTCCAGATCCGACGGCTCAGACTCGGATTGTCGTCTTCGTGGTGGTGGCGAGTTGTATGTCTTCTCAATATGAGGGTTCTCAACCCACACTAGGAATGCCAGTTGGGCTGCATGAGCAATAATGGAGATGAACAAGACATTGTAGCTGGCCGCAATGAGTGAAATGCCGTAGTAACCAGCATATCCAACCGTGTACATAGGATGAGGAGCCATCTCGAAGACACCGTCGAAGGTCAATTTCTGGTCGATGAGGTAGAAAAAGTCACCCCAGTACCAGGCATAATCTTTGACTACGCGATGTGCGTCGAGTTTGACCCATATGTTGAAGACAAACAAGGCTAAGCCAAAGATCCATCGCATAGCAGTGAGTGCAATGCCCTCACCGACAGGTCTACTTAGACAAGCTATGGCGAAAAGCATATATGACACAAAGTCGCACATCAAGATCAGGTCCACAACACGCCTGAAGACTAGCCATGTGTTGAACTCGATCGGGGCGTCTTCAAATTTGTAGTCTTCCGGTATCTTCTTCTCCATCTCTGATTTCAAGAACTGGTAGAGGCGAGGGTGAGGGTTAGAACCTTTGTCGTCAGGAGGAACAAATAGTTTCGATTTCTTTGCCCATGCCACCAGTCTCCAATGCTTCGATTGGGCTTGTAGTAGCCATCCAACACCGACATTGTAGCATGTTCGCCAGAAGAGAAAGACTATTGCGAAGACAGGCTTTCGAAGCCAGGCTGGCAGCAGGAAAAGGCTGAGAATATGTACTCCTAGGACAAAGAGAACGAAAGCATCTGAGGCATTTTTTGGTGAGCTGGGCGAGAGCAGCTGTGAGACCATGTCATGGGTCTGGGGGACAATGAAGACTGCATATTTATGTATACATTAGCCCTTGTAGAATAACATAATGGCATATAGATGAGATTGACTCGGCAATTGCCAGACGGATTGTAATGTATTGGGCCATGATACTGGGCATCATGGCTGGGCAACATGTATACAACATACTAGATCCATCTGGAGTCCTTCCATATGTCTTCTTCTTGCGCTGTTGTTCCTCTTTAAAGTTCACTTCTGTTTCTGCCTTGTTACTCGAATCGCTATCCTGCTCTTTGACAGGCCTCCGTTCATGAAGGCCACTTTGATCCATGTTCGCCATTCCAGGCATCACCCTCGACGTATTGAGCGTTCGATGACGGCGCCAGGTTGGGTAGCTTCGTGCGATATTTGACCAGTAGACGTGTTCTTTCTAACGAGTGAACGAGGCGGCGCCACCAACCCTTTGAAAAACGAATGAATAATAAATATTCCTAAAAGATGTCGAAACAATCGAAACCCCAAATGTCCGTCACGAGTACAACAGCCACATGGGACGGTTGAGCTGCAGGGAAGTGGAATGGCAAGGCAATTGGCGTGGTGAAGCCATCATATGCATGTTATGGGGCAGGTTTTCCGGCGAAAAGGGCGGGGGATGATCCATGGCATGACGTTAGAACGTCTTATTGGACTGAGCAGTATCAACGCCGAAGAGGCCTGAACACCACGCATGAGAGCATGGGGGTTTCATCGAGTGCTATTGCTAAACGGAGTATAGTATTTACGCAGAAGAGAGGTTTCTCTTGGTCAGTAATAACATTTCTGGGACGTTGATAAGTGACAGGAACCCGCATAGGCCACATGGGCGCACATTCTCCGCATTAAATCCAGCCCTATAAGAACGCCCTGATGCCTGACAAATCGCAGCGTGGGATATGCATTGTTTGCCCCGCAAGACACTACCTATCAAAATCTTCCCAACCCTCTGTCGCCATGCATCAAGATAGCCACATTGCATGCATGATCGTCAAAAGCAACTCCATCCACCCTATTCGTCCTTCAACATCATAGCCAGTCCCTCCAAGCCACACGCCATTCCACCACCAAAGCACACCATGCCATCAACAACCACCACCACCACGACAACAGCCATCGAAGAACCCCCCATCCAAATCGACCTTTCCGCCCCCCTCAAAAACCACCCTCCCCTAATCGCCCCCGAACCCGAACACTGCCCAGGCCCTGAATCCAACCTCGCTGGCACAGGCTCAGCCTGTGCCGGCTGCCCAAATCAAGCCATATGCGCCTCAACTCCTAAAGGTCCCGACCCCGACATCCCCCTCATCAACCACCGCCTCTCCTCAATAAAGCACAAAATCCTAATCCTCAGCGGCAAAGGCGGCGTCGGAAAATCCACATTCACAACCCTCCTCGCCCACGCCTTCTCCTCCCCCTCCCCCACCACCACCCACCCCCCAACCGTCGGAATAATGGACACCGACATCTGCGGCCCCAGCATCCCCAAAATGATGGGCGTAGAAAAAGAAACCATCCACATCAGCAACCAAGGCTGGTCTCCCGTCTGGGTAACCGACCACCTAAGCGTCATGTCCATCCAATTCATGCTCCCCTCCCTCGACGCCGCCGTCATATGGCGCGGTCCCAAAAAAAACGGGCTTATCAAACAATTCCTTAAAGACGTGGAATGGGGCCCACTCGACTACCTCCTCGTCGACACACCCCCGGGAACCAGCGACGAGCATCTAAGCGTCAACGCCTACCTAAAAGAAAGCGGTGTCTCCGGCGCCGTCGTCGTCACCACACCGCAAGAAGTATCGCTCCTCGACGTGCGCAAAGAGATAGATTTCTGTGCCAAAGCGGGGATTAAAGTCCTAGGGATCGTGGAAAATATGTCTGGATACGTGTGTCCAGGGTGCAGGCATGTGAATCGGGTGTTCAAAGCCACGACGGGCGGGGGGAAGCGGTTGGCAGAGGAGTGTGGGGTGCCGTTTTTAGGGAAAGTGCCGCTGGATCCGCGGATTGGGATGGCGTGTGATTATGGGGAGAGCTTTTTTGAGGGGTTTCCGGATAGTCCGGCTTGTGAGGCGTTGAGGAAGGTGGTGGAGAGGGTGAAGGAGGAGGCAGGGATTAAGGAGGAGGGAGGATAAAGGGGGAGGGGGGAAAGTAAGGAGATGAGGGACGCGTTTTTGTTTTGGAATCATGGGCATTTACGTGGAGCGTGCATAGAAATAGACTGGGTTGTTACGACATACTATGATGTTCTAGAAAGCTGTGAGGATAAAATATGTTGTATATATAGAGACAAAGAACGTACCACCCTCTCTTCTCATTCTTCTGTCCCTGCCCTCCCTCCACGATACCGGGGCCTCCCTGCTCGCTAACTCCGCCTTCTTATATACATTCACCTCAATCCATCACCCGCCCCATTCCACCCCCATTAACCTTTCAATCCCAGCTGAGGCCTACCTAGTAAGGAGAGGCGATATTCTGGATTACAAACCTAGAACACTAGCTCCAATAATCAACCTTATATGCTTACTCATCTCATCTTCATATTCCACATAACGACGCACTCCATCAGGGTAATTCCGTTTTGTATCTTTAGTTCTAGATGGCTCCGGAAGTAAGATAGTCAGAATTATGAATTTGCATGACTGGTCTGCGAGTTCTGGTAACATGACGGTGTTTTTGGCGGCTTTGTTTGGTGCATAAACTACCGTAAGCCGCGGTTCTGGTAGGGTCCTTGGAGTTCGAATTTGGACTTTGGGGAGGAGAAGATTTAGAGAGGACTGATTGGTAGGCTCTCACTGCTTGCATGGTGCACCGACTGACTAAATTAACCCAGGTTTCTGGTAAGGTTCTTCGTTTGGTCCGCTTTATTCGGGGAGGGATGATATAGAGAGCACTAGATGATAGGCTCACCGCTTGTATGGTGCAAAAACTGACCGTATAAGCCACAGTTCTGGAAATCTCCTTCGTTTGGTCCATTTCAATTCCTGGAGAAAAGATAGCTTAGAAAGCAACCTGTAGTCCACTTGAAGCTCGAAAGTTATATTTCTTCTATAGCCATTTAGCTAGTACTTGCTGAATTCTTCCACACGCCCGGCATATCATAACCGCGTTCTATTTCATAGAATGAGGGTGTACGAATCGCGTATTGGACCTCAAGAGAATTTGTCACCTGGATATCGCTCATGGGTACGAGATTGTCTGCGTCGTTGTCGTGCTGTTCGCTGGAAACGATTCGGCGGCTGACAGTTGTGTTGTGTATGTTTGATGGAGCGAATCGAGTTAGGTAATTACTCTTGCGTGTTGAGCTTAAGCCTTTGATGAACAAGCGTCGGCATGCGGGTCAAGAGGCAATGACAATACCAAGATTTTCCTTGACACTATTCGAATATTAGCACTTCTGTTCTCTTTGTGGAGTTGGCAGGCAATGATATGGAGCGATACGTACTCGGCCCAAGTCTCGATGGTGACGAGATGCCCTATACTTTCGGTCAGAGGATGGCGTTCTACATTATACGTGAGCACTCACAAGTAGGATCTTCACTTCGGAAATCGATCAGTGTGGTCTTGACAAGGGAGCATGCACCGGTGCTTCCAGGTATCAGCATTTTTATTTCTTGGAGCATGGTGTAGTCCTGTCCCTTACAAGGTCCCCAGTGCCATTAGGATCATTAGTTCGATCTTGGTATACTTACTCATTTGCAGTCCTCACAAAACCAGGATTGATAGTATAACACAGATAAAGTCCGTTGCGACGCCAAATGCTAAATATGTGTTGAGCAGCTTTCACCAATGTGGGTGAAATGCACTACCATGAAAAGCCTTTGCAAGTTTGTCCGCGTCTGAACCCGTCATGTATCGTCCTGAAATGGCGGGGTTCCAGACCGCCTTGAAAGGGACGCATTGGAAGCATATCACGGAGACGTTTCCCAACATCAGGAGAGTCAAGAGAGCAATCGTTCCAGAGAGTACTCTTCGCATAGCTTCATGAGTTACAGCTATCATTCGTAAAATGAATAAACAGACGGAGACTTTAACGAAGTAGACGCCGATTGCGTTCTGAATCTTGAAAACCGTGGTCCATTTCGTCTATTGGAGTATTTGGTGATTGCTTAGGTAGTAAACGTGCCTGCCGTAGCCGTCATGAATCTGTAGCGTGATCCACACTTGTCCTAGTAATGTTGAGAGCTGAGATGTACTTCATTAAGCGAGATATTGAGAAGAACGGTAGCTAGAATAAAGATGTACCTACCAACGCAGCGATAATTGCAGCATCATCCCGACCCATAGTGTTTTGAAGGACGGTACGACTATATACTCGTAGAATGACGATCATGGTAGCTACAGCAGCCGTCGTCCAGGTTATGGCAAGTAACATTGGCCCCCGGTCATTATCGGCAGGTAATACCTCTTCAGCCATGTTTCTTTGTAGCCCTCACGAGGACTCAGTCGCTAAGGTCACCAGGAGGTGGTTTTGCTAACTTCAAATTCATTTTTCTGGTATTTGGAGTCCAAAGAAAACAGACACTCGAACGGAGATCCTTCTCGGCAATTAAGAATATGAATAACTCAGGATGCATCAGCCACGAAAGTGATACATCAAGATAAAGCATGGAAAGATTCCCAGGGATCATCACGCATTGTAGATAATAAGCCGGATTGTGCCCACGCCCGAAGTACAGCAACATGATTTTCATTCTCTCTTACTCAGCCGTAGGAAGGATTCGAGTCATTCATCCAGATGAGAGGCTGAGGCTTCCAGCGAATGCATGATAAAGTAGAGCATATGCAAGATGGGTGTGGGGGTTGCATACATACAGAAATGCTCGGCACGGATGGCCATACCTGTCTATATCCTCGGAAATTCAAGGTACCCTTCTACATACATGCAACGTCGCCATTTCACTGGAGGATACAATTTTAGTGCTGAGAGCTGGGCAGTGGTGATTTTGTTGCCTGGTACAATTTTAGATCATTTGTCAACACGGGCGAGCAGATGATACCCATATTCATGTATGACAGGCCCCATGTACATGATCAACGGTACTTTGACTGTACAGCCGAGCGTGCTCTGAGAACAGCCAATGGTTTGCCTCCTGTTAGACGCTGATGTTGTCAAGAGAAGGACCATGATGCGAGCTAGAGCAGAGTTTTAAGGCGTCTCTGGTCCAATCGCATTTCATGTCAGAAATCCCACAAAAGACAGGATAAGCGTGTCCTTGTGGCCATTACTTTGTTCTGCCCAGTTGACGGTGGCAGCCGGGGTGAGCCAGCTTACGGAATACAAAGCAGGCCATAGGGGTGCTGAGCACTCTGCCCAGCGCGGAAGACCACCAACTGGACAGGCCCGTAGGGCTGGACCTAAAGCCAAAGCTTCCATCAGAATGGGGGCAGCTTCGCCAGCTTTAGGTCCAGCCCTACAGGTTAATAGGTGTTCAAGATCTAAAAGCGGCAGCAGCAACTTCTAAATTGATAAACCTTGAGCTCGCTAATGGACCTTCTACTTAAATACCAACCCCGCGTTAATGTCGGCGTGGCTCAGCTGCCAAGTACTACTACCAATGCCTACATCACATGAGCGTAGCATCGTGCTATTATTGAATAATGGCGCTTTGTCTATATTTGATTGTGTATCTTTAAGGTAGTATTGACTTACTGCTGCCCCACTAGAAATCGAGAAAAGTGACTACCCTCTCGCTTTCCGTAGGTCTGAGTACGACTGGCAGGGTTTCCTATATCTACTCTACTCCTGTTGTATCTCAATCTCATTGCTCCTCCACTCTTCCTTCGTCGTATTTTGTACGCAAGCAAATACTCAGTAAATCTCTCCCTATCCTCAGATCTCACCACCAAATTGACAGTCCTCCTCTTGCAACAAAAGCCATAGCAACGGAACATAGGTAATTCTTACTAATATGGCCGACGAAGTACCTGTCTCCGTAGAGATCGATCCGACTTTCAAGAAGTCCGACTCAAACTACACTCCCCGTCCCTTAGGTCCCCACTCCTTCCCCGGTATGGTCAACAACGTCAGTCCTACTCACATCCCAGCCCCTGCACAGGCACCCTTTAACGCTCGTGCAGAGCCCTGAAGCAGTCAAGTCCCGCTACACATCCAAATTATCCAGCTATGGTTCCAGCAACACCACTGGAGGCTCCCTCTTCCGCGACCGCCTCGCCGCCGATGTTGAGTTAGCAAAAGATCCGGATAGGGGGTATAATGCGTGGAATGAGAAGCGGAAACAGGCTATTGAGAGAGGGGAAGATCCGAATTCAGAGTTCTTGAATATGGTGGAGGACAGGAGGCCGGATAGCTTGATTGAGAGGGGGTGGAGGAAGATTACTGGGAAGGGAATGACGAGGAGGGAGGAGAGGGAGAGAAAAGAACGGAAGGAGTTGGAAAGGGAGAAGAAAAGGTTGAAGAAGGCGGAGGGAAATGGCGAGGACGATGGGGTAATAAGATGAGGGAGGCGAGTCCTGGGGAAAATATTTGAAAGAGGTATGTGGTATCACGACGCCATGAGATCATCACGCGGCGGTACGATATGCATTGGTGGCTTGAAATTCCTGCTTGGCGATGTGGAATTCCTAAGAGGTGTGTCAAATGGTGCTATTATCTACACCCGTATGCTATTCCTCGACGTGACGCTACCTATTGAAGTAAAATGCCACCAGCTAGCGATGAATGTTATAAGGACATTGCCCAAACGAGATATCCTCGGCTCCTTAGAAGCCCTGTGTAATTCCAATGTTCATGTGCCATGACATCATTGGGTCACTACGTAGCCCGCCTTCGTCTCAGACCAACAATCCGCCATAAATCATACAACGGGGTCTCTTATCAAAAGAACTCAAAATAGCAATGATCCTGTTAAAAGCCTAAGTTTTTTAATTCGCATAGTATAGCAATGCTGCATTGTGGGTGTTTCTGAATTTTACATCACTGTTGTCCGGCTACGTTGTTCTGGTGAGCTACCCAGAGACTAAAGAGCAATGACGCTGAAGATACCGAGTCCAGAGCCAAAGACAGTAGTCATTATTGGTATGGAACCGTTGGTTCACAGTACAACCCTGTTGCTCACCGTTGCACGCAGGTGGTGGTATCATAGGCTGTTCTACTGCATATTTCCTAACCCGCCATAACATCTATAATCCGAAGGTGCACACGATTGTTATTTTGGAGGCCACGGAAATTGCTGGTGGATCATCTGGCAAGGCTGGCGGTCTCCTCGCGGACTGGGCAACTCCAAAGTGTCTGGCACCATTGAGTTTCAAGACCCATGCCGCGTTAGCTAGAAAGCATGGTGGTGACAAAATATGGGGATACAGAAATGTCCACTGTGCGGAAGTCGAGCTTCAAGCACAAGACGTCGATCACAAAGGGATGCCAGCCAATGGCGCAGAGTCCTCCAATTTGCCTTCAGACCTGGACTGGTTACTTCCTGGTAGTCTCAAGTCCTACGAAGAGCTGGGGACGCCAAGCAACTGTGGTCAAGTAAATCCATACATGTTCACCAAAACCTTAGCGGGATTAGCAGAGGAGAAAGGTGCAAAGATCATAATCGGTTCTGCCACTGCTATCGACTTCAAGAATGACGGTCAAGGTATCAAGTCAATCCAGTACACTCAGAATGGCACCACCAAATCTTTGACTGCGACAGACATCTTGCTCTCTGCAGGTCCGTGGACGCCTAAATTGTTCCCTAGAGTCCATTTAATAACGCCTAGAGGCCATAGTGTCGTAGTCAAGCCATCGAGGAACTTGTCACCATACGTCCTATTCCCAAAAATTGCACCGCCCCCTAACGGCTCTGTGGAACATATGATTTCGCCCGAAATTTACCCCCGACCAGGGGACCGTTTACACTCCTTCGACACCGTATATGCCTGCAGCCCCGACGACTACGACGTCCCTTTACCAGATACCAGCGACGCCGTGCCCGTCGACGAGCAAAGCTGCAATTACATCTGGACCGCCATCAAGAGCGTGTCTCAAGAGATACATGATGGCAATATAATAACCAAGCAAGCTTGCTACAAGCCACAGATCAGAACTCATGACGAAGGTGAGGAAGTGGGACCGATGGTGGGACCGACGGGTATTGAAGGCTTGTGGCTGGCAACAGGGCATGATGAATGGGGCATCCAGAATGCTCCAGGGACGGGGTTAGTCATGAGCGAGATGATATTTGAGGGAGTGGCTCGTAGTGCCGATTGTGGATCTTTGGATCCAAAGTACTTTTTGAAGGATGACTGAGTTGGTATTTTACGCCCTATTGGTAACGTGCTGGAATGCAGTATTTTTCAGTCTTTGATGCAAATGTTTCCCGTTCACTCTATCGAGTAGACGAGCATGCGCCTGTACAACTAGATCAGATGAAAGCCGTAACTGGTGTATCGATTTTCAGGTGTCGAGTTTGGGTGATACGGTATTTAATGGACTGCAATATGATTGATACGATATCTAGGGCAAAATTATCATAAAGTTAGAAAAAGTTGTCCAGGTACCTCTCTAAGGGTGGGCCTATCAAAACAGTTAAATATATCTATAAGGAATTGAAGTTTAAGAAGTAAAGGATGGAATGTTGAAAAGTATATCTTATAGCTAAGATAATGTATCGACGCCGCGTAATAGGTAGATTTAGAGTTTTTTAGACTCAAAGTACCCAAAACTAACCTAAATCTAACATGACATGCCTTAAATTCAAGCCTGGCCACAACTCGATATAGCACTGTATATTTTACGTAGCCATGTCCTTGGCTTGTTACCCCGTTCATCATGATTTGAAGCTGTTCGTTAAAATTACATGTACATTTACATTCCAAACCCCATCCCTTATTTACCTCCAACATAGTCCCATGAACGATGCAAATAAAACCGCCAAGTATGACCTGGCGCAGCCTTAGATGTGCATGGTCATCAGGACTTTGATCCTATGCCTGCTTTTTCACATGCGGCAAGTAGCTTCTGGTCGACTTTGAGCTCCTCCGGCAAGGATGCCTCGGTGTCGGTCTCGACCGCGATGGTAGTCTCGATGAACTCAACCACATCCGCCAGGAACTCGCACACGATGGAA
Organism: Cladonia metacorallifera KoLRI002260; assembly: GCA_000482085.2. NCBI lineage: Eukaryota > Fungi > Ascomycota > Lecanoromycetes > Lecanorales > Cladoniaceae > Cladonia > Cladonia metacorallifera. The sequence goes on along the minus strand of KI911118.1, from coordinate 1,270,897 downwards.
CCTTCCGTGTCTGTCTGGAACCTGAGGTTGAAGGACAGCTCACGTGCCGGATCGGACGACGTCGGATCGATCTCGGTTAGCTGGAAGTTTGAGCCAACCTGGCAAAGGCTGATCGTTCGTCTCTCTTCCGATGTCGTCTGCCAAATTCCGTTGTCACTTTTGCAATTATCTGACACATTGTGTAAGTACCGCTGCGCGCAGAGATGATTTCGTATGCGAACACCATCGATATTGGGAAGGACTCACTTTGCGTAGAGTTCTGTGCCATGGCCGCAAGGATAGCCTTATTTGTTGCATACCATTCAAGAGAATCGTAATTCGCTTCCGTAACCTGCAGGGTGAGAGATCCATCAAACTTGAATTGCGCTTCGCCGACTCCCTTGTCGTAGTAAACGACGTCCGGTGCAAGCGTAGCCGTTGCATTCTCAGTGCAAGTGTAGGCGCTTGTGGCGCCGTTATTTGGGGGAACCTGACAAACTTGATCAAGCCCTGATGTGATAGCCGAGTATAAGGCTGACCCGGTCAGAGTGCCGACGGTGACGCCGGACGTATCCGCAGTCAGGACGGTGGAGGGTTTCTTAGGTGTGCAACCCAATGAGGATGGTAGGGGGGAGCAGTTATCCTCATTGGGACCAACGATGGTGCACACTTGGCAGCCTGGCACAGGATAGGTCAGCAATGTGGCTTTGTACCAGGCAAACAATGGGTAGCAAACCTGCAAAGTTTGTAGACACGGTTGCTGGAGGAGAAGTCACCGCGGGTTTGTTGCCCGGCCAGGTCGTGTAATCGCAGCTCTGGGTGATGATTGATACGGAGGATAGTGTCATAGGCTGAACGACTGTAGTCGACGATCCAGACACGCACGTGCATGCCTCCGACTGCTCTGGCGTGCCGTCTTGGTATTGACAGGATACACTTGGGGCAGCAGTCGTTGATGACGGGGTTAGCACTGAGGTAGGCGGGGCGGTCAACGAGCAACTGCCTGAAGCCTGGCGCTTCAACTTCCTGCCAGGAGGGTTTGCGAACTGCTTGTGGAGGGCTTGAATAGCTGAGTCTGCCTTTGTCGCGAAGCTCTCAAGCCCATCGACACCTGTCGCCTGAGTTGTTTGCATAGTAAATAGACTACGGAATTCGAACAAGGGAACCGATCGCTGGGAGTCGTACATTTTCTCCATAGTGGTTCCAAGGCCTCCGATGGAGTTGTCGATGCCTTTGTCATATGCTGTAAGTAGGTCAGGGGAGGGAGATTGGGCACCGATGCCTTGTATCCAGGCTTTGATATTGACGCTGGCAGGGTTTCCTCCAGGGTTTTGAAAGGTAGCACCGGCAAGCACATTTTTGGACACCGGTTTTGCTATAGTCCCGGAGCAGAAGGTCTTGTCAAGGCTGCAGGCTATTAGTAGGGCGTGTGAGAAAGGTGAATCTGCTTACCTCACAACGAGTTGCTTGTTTGTTTTTCCTCCTGTCGTTGTCGTTGTGTAGCATGCTAGAGTGTCAAGAAGCGTGAAGAGGTCGCCCGGAATTTTTGATTTGACTTGTCCGTATATGGTGTTGAACTCAGTCCGAGGCATGAAGGTCAGCAACTGCTTAGGGCTCTGGTCCGTTTTGAGGTCTCTTGTTTTCGCAGCTTTAGCATAAGATAAGACTAAGGTCAAGAAACCGAGCACGTCGTCCGTGAGTTTGGATCCGTCAATACCATTGGGCTTGGAGTCGAAGTATTTCGCTGTAACAAGAACAACGCAGTCGCCTAACGTACATATTCCATTAAGGATATTTCGCTGGGGTGGATCCAGATCCAGTACTTGTTCCTTCATGAGACTATACACAGCTTCGAGTGGCATTGGCGCCGTGACCTGCGGCTCCCATGGCAATTTGTTTGGGTCCTGCCTGATACTTGGGCCACCGATGTCCCATGGATTGCAATTGTTATCTTCAATTTGGATTGAACCTTTGCGGTTCCCGGTCCACGGCTTCCAATTAATCTGACAGGGTTAGCCAGATGAGACGTGGAGATGAGACCACTGCACCACTCACCAGGTCCTGCGCAGCTGCTGAAGCTGCTTCGGCGGCACTTCCGTCTCCGACTTTGATATTTTTGCCATTGAGAATGTACTCTGCATGGACGTCTCCGGGTCCACTTCCAGTATCCGCCGTTAGCTCCCAATTGTTTCCTGTGTGCCCTGAGATGACCTTCCCCTTTGCCGCATTTGTATCTGTGAGACTGCAGCCATCTTTTCTAAAGTAAAATGCCGCAGACTCAAACTCGATACCAAGACCTGCGGTCCCGTCCGCGGTTGGCCCGTCAAGGTCGTCCAGCTCATCAGCGACATACTCCCCGCATGATCCCCCCGGCTCCATGCGTGGCAGTAACGGCAACCATGCTGCAGAGGCAGTAGCAAGGATCGATATATACAGGAGAAGTGGATGCATGATTGGCAATTCTCTTCGTGGTGGGGCAGTACAGACTGGGTGATGATAATCAATCGCAGACTTTGCAAGAATTCCAAGCATGAACTGAGCAAGCAAATAATTTATACACCTCCAAAGTTTTCATGATTCTAGAGGAGATTCTCTCAGCATTCTCTAATTTCGAAGCCCCCAACATGGATACCGTGCCCATAGGAATGTTTGATCTTTTAAGATCGAGGCCCGGTTTTTTGGTCGCCATCTGACCCGTCATACCACAAAGACCTCAGTAGCCTTCTGTCCTCGAGCGCCTTACTCTGGATACTGTGCCCCATGCTCGTTATCGATCTCCTGAGGTGGGATTCTCACGTGTCTCATCGCCATCTGGTACGCAGTGCAAATTGCATATTAGAGCCCCTTGATCCTGCTTCCATCGGTGTCCTTAATCTGGATAATGCGCCCCGTGTGGTACTTTTGGAAGCTCTGAGACCAACTTGAAGTGGTGGGTACCATTTCTCCTCTTTGCCGCGACCGCGCAGAGCTAGACTTTACGCTTCGTAGAACATTGTTGGGCTATCTGAAACAAATTCCCGGCTTCATTTGTCGTGCTATGCACCGCCGTCGTCCATCGGGATCTATTGCGCGAGATAAGAATTGAGTTGGAGCACGGCGCTAGTGGCCAAAATCCTAAAGGGCCCAAAATCCTTTGTGTGATCCTACGATCCTTTGGTGACGCGATGTTTGGCAACTTGGCACAGCGTTCCCGGCGCCTAAAGTTTCAAAAGCAGTCTGCTCCCCCATGCAAGCGCTGGTCCGGACTTGTGCTTGTTGGCCTCTTTCGGATCCTAACTATAGCCGTTTGCAATACCACTGGCGGTTAGTTCCGTTGGCAACATTTTGTATTGGAGAGTCATTTTCGACCGCCAGCGTTGCTGTCGACCATATATCTCATTAAGCCACTTATCAGTATGTGGAATCGACCTGATATTGTTTTAGATCTTACATCTCCGCCGACCGTTCTGAAAATTCAATTGCGTATTTAGCAGTTGCAAAACCTTCGAGAAATCTTGGCATTTTGCCTTGTGCGCGCGCGCGCGCATTCCTTATAGAAATCCGCACCACCTATCAACAACGCGTCTTTAATCTATTTTTGAAGCTATAAAACCCTAATATACAAATACGCTAGTGTTGCAATGCCTTCACGTAAGAAAAAGAACCCTGCAAAGAGTTAAACACCCTCTAAACAGCCATCCTTAGGGAAACAGCTCCGTTCTAATTCTACTGTCTTAAATAATCCTCCTACTACTCCCCTGCGCATCCGCAAAGCCAAGGTCTATTTTAATAAGACATAGGTGAATAATATAAGGAAGTGTCATGGACTCAGCGCTCCAGACATGCGCCCAGACATGGACTAGTCCTCATTGGGCCTAGCTCCCGTCTACCGTACATAGTAGCTGCAGGCAGCTTAGACAGTTTCCTCCTTCATAGCTACAATACCATTTCACCATCGACATTGCCCTATTCAGGATGTTGATCCGTGACAGGAAGAAGAAGAATAAGTTAAACTATAATAAGCCTCTTAAACTAGTATAGTTACCTAGGGTCCTTTAATTATATAGTAGTTAGTAACTATTAGTTAGGTATATAATACTATAGAGGATCTTAAGGAGATTAAAAAGAAGGTAGCTAATAAGGTAGTTATTAAATATATAGCCTAGCTTAATACTTAATATAGAGGGGACTTAACTATAAAAGAGGTTAATATTACTATAACTCTAATAAAGGTAGCTGTTATAGTAAAAGCTAAAGTAAAGTAAGCTACTAAAGCTAGAGAAACCCTTAAGGCTGTTATATAAAATAGCGCGGATATACTAGCATCTTCCTAAGGCAGAATAGTTAATATTAATAATAATTTTAAAGTTTTAGATCTTATTCTCTATAATAGCTCTAAAGAATAGGAAAATTTTAAGGAATAATAATAATAAATATATACCTATAGTATTAAGGCTATATTAAAAGTAGAGACCTTAACTAGTATTTAAATAAGGTAGACTAATTATATTAGTACTAAGAACTAGATAAAAGAAAATTTTAATATTAACTTCCTTCTAATAAAGTTATATAAGGCTATAGATTAATATAGTCTTATTAGTAACCTATATTATATTATTATCACCACTAAATCCTTATATAATAGGGCCTCTAAGTATTAAATAGATTTAGAGGCCTTAACTAATAATATTTAGAATACTTAAGTTAAGTTAATTCTTTCTAAGGAGTAGAAAAGGAAGCTAGGCTATTATATAGATATTTTAATTAAGTATACTAGTAAGGAGCCTTTAAAGGATAAGTTAAAAAGATTATATAGTTCTATAGCATTACTATCTAACTTACTATAAAGGAGAACTAAAATTATTATATTAGAAGAGTAGTAAGCTATATGTAGGGATTATAATAAAATTACTAGTAATTATATTAAGTAATTAGTTAAAAAATAGGTCTATAGTAGTAATTACTATAATAATTAATACTAGTACTATTATATTACTTTTAATAGTAAACATTACTATATTAATACCTTTTAGTAAGAGGTCTAGGCATCTACTATTACTACTACTTATAATAAGGCTACTCTTAAGCATCCTTTATATAATATATTAAGGTATCTAATTAAAAAGTAAGGTACTATTAATAATGCTTTAAGAGCCCTAGCTATAAAGGAGTAGAGGGAGGAAAAGAAGGATAAAATAAATAAAATATTTAAGATTATAATTTAATAAGTAGAGTTTAATCTTTTATAAACTACTATTTAGGTAATTATACTCTACTCTTCTTCTCTACTATTAATTTAGAGTCCTTAGCCTTACTAGTAGTCTTAGTATACTCCTCCTCTACCTTTTTTACTTCCTCTACCTCCTCTACCTCCTCTATTAATATTAGTCCCTGCTCCTTAAAATATTATTATAGTAGAAAGATCGTTGAGTCTAATTATTATAAATAAAGATAAGATTATTCTCTATAACTACTAGGACTAGAAAGTGTAGTAGCTGAAGAGCCTTAAGGTAGTAGCTTAACTAAGTAAGGTAAAAGCTATTATTAAGAAGGAGATATAGTTAGTTAAGGATCTATAAAAAATATTGAATCCTAAGTTATGACTCTATTAGATAGCTATTGTAAAAGGGTTACTAAATAGCCTAACAAGATAATTTCATAAGGATCTATTAAAGTTTAAGCTTATCTATTATATGTTAACGTCACTAAGTCATCTAAGACATAATAATTAAGAAGGTAGCTTTATATATAAAGGATAAGAAAAAAAATTTAGTTAGGTTTTTAGATCTACTAAAGTAGTGGAAGCAGTAGTGTTTAACTATATATATAAGGATTTTTATAAGGTTAAATATAAGGAATATAATAAAGGCGTCTTAGGATAATATTATTAGATACTAAAAGATACTCTAAGTATAGTCTAAGTATATATTTATATAACCTTACTATTACTAGAAAATCTAGATAAGATAGGATATAAACTAGCGCTCTAAGGGAAAAATTTCTTAGGTAAATACTAGAATCTTATCTTTTTTTCTTTTAATAACTATTTATTTATCCTTATCTTTTTTCTTTACTTACTAAGCAAGCTTATACTAGTATACTTTAATATCTCCCTTAAATAGATAGCTACTAGCACTATATTAGAAGTATTATATTACTACTTAATTATATCTACTATTCTTAATTATATACTAAAGGAATCCTTTAAAGTCCCCTATAAATTATGGCTATAGTTATTTAAAATAGTGTTTTATCTAAGCTTTTAATATACTAAATATAAGCTTAATAGAATTATAGTTAGATAAATAAGGAGGAAGAAATTTTAGAAAAATACTCTTTTCTTTAATTACTTACTTAACTTAGTAGTTTAAATAAATACTAATATTATCTAAGATAATAATATTATAATAACCTAAAAAGGTATTATAATAAAGTAAAAGCTTATTAATAATCTACTTAAAGAATACTTCTCTATTATAGTAGCCTTTCTTAATTCTAGTATAAGGAAGATAGCTATTAATAATATATATAGGTAAGATACTCTAAGTATTACCTTATCTTATATTATTTTTTTAGTAAGAAGGGTATTTAATAGAACTATAAGCTATTAACTACTACCTAGTCTAAGCTTTAAATAAGGACTTATTAATAAAGATAAGCTACTTAGTAGTAATATTATATATAAAGATTTACTAAGCTATATATAAGAACTAGCTTTAAGGACTAATCTACTACTCTTTTCTATAACTTAGCTAACTTTCTTTTAGAAGTTAATATACAATTAACTTATATATAATAATATTCTACTCTTTCTTAAGATATATTATTAGCTTATCTTAATAAATCTATAGATATTAATATATATACTTAAGGACGCTATTTTTTATAGTAGTATAAATTATATATAGATAGCTATATAATAAAGGATATAATAAATTAAGGTATTTATATTTTTAAAGATTCTATTCCTACTTATAGACAGTTGACTTATAGTAATAGATGCTTTAAGTAATAGTAGAGGGTTTCTAATAGGCCTATAGTAGAGCAACAGCTTTTAACTCAAAGGCAGAATTAAAGAGATACGTAGGTTTTAAGAGGTAGAGGACATATTATAGTACCTAAAATACTAGGAATTAATATAATTAGGACTTTTATAGCTTCAAAATTGCCTACACGGTCAAAAAATAGATTTTGAAAAAGGTGATGTTAATAGGTGGTGCGGATTTCTATGAGGAATGCGCGCGCGCGCGTACAAGGCAAAATGCCAAGATTTCTCGAAGGTTTTGCAACTGCTAAATTTACGCGCGCGCTAAACGACTGTACCTCGATCAACAGCGGACGAGGCCAGCCTGCGGCTCCGGATACACCTTATACAGAAATTTACCGCAAAAGATATCCTGCCTCCGACTTATCTCACACCTCGCATCGGACACACAACAAAGTTGAGGAAATTTCTGGCAGAAACTGGGTCTCCAATGTTCCTTACTCCGTACAGCCCACAAGAACAACTGCCATGGCGCTCATGCAATTGCCCAACGAGCTCCTTGAGAAGATCGTCATGCATGTCCTACCGGAAGGGTTCGAGAGTGTGGCAGTGACGTGCAGGCGAATCTATGCACTCTGCACACCTTTCATCGACTATCATAATAAGCTCCGCGCGCAGTTCCGAACCTTTGATTACTATAGTAAGGGGGGAGCTCATCCAGATTTCGTCATTGGCACAGGGTTTGACTTACTCACCCGCATCGCTGTCGAGCCTATAGTGGCACTTTACATTCGAGAAGCAGACTTCAAAAGGGATGGCATCTTCAGACCCTGTGAGTTGGTAGAAGATGCGCAGCCTGATGGACCGGTAGGCAGACTGCTTGCTCAATCTCCCTACCTGAAGCAAGCCGGTCTTGACTGGCAGCAGTATTTTGCCAAGATCAAGGATGAGGAGGGCCCATTTGGTCGCTGGTCACCACACGCTGCTGTTTTCCTCTTTACGCTTCTGCCCAATGTCGAGGAGCTCACACTCCCATCAAAGTTGAAATTGGAACCGTCTGAGTTGACCGATAAACTCATCGACGCCATCGTTTGCAAGGCCAGGGGACCTTCAAGTCTCCCTTACGACCGGCCGAGCCTCGCGCGGTGCACCACTTTTGGACCGGCTTCCTTGGACCGGGCGAAACCCTTCCTGGCCTTACCGTGTATGCGAAAGTTTTACAGCTCGAGCTGCGTAGCCATTGGGGACAATGTCCGCACGAGCAGCGTCGCTCAGGATTGGTCTTATAACTTCGGACAGACGCTTGAAGTGGCCTGTTTCCCGGGGTGCTATATCGACCACGTGGCTATCGCCGACTTTCTCAAACACACCCCACGCCTGAGGACGCTCTCGTACTCGCACCGGAGTAATGTTTATCCCGAAGGGGCTCCGCCGGACTGGGATATCTGCAAGTTCGTGACGGCTATCGAGCGTGAGGCGGGAGGTTATCTGATGCAGCTTTCCATCATCATCAACGAACTTCATGGCTCATTACTTCCGGGAAGAGCATCGCTGCGGGGTTTCAAGCGTCTGCAATCACTTCAGTTCCCACTCGAGCTTGCCATGCTTAATATCACTGCCGCTGTCGCCTGCCACTCGGCAAAGGCCAATGAACCCATGAGTGGAGGCTCATCGGATCACCAGGCACCGAAGACACCACATGGCGAGTGTGCTCATGAATCATTGTTTACCCGCGATCTCGTCCCTGCCTCGGTTTCTCGGCTCTGCCTGGCTTCAGGCGGGACCGACGAGCATGCAAAGGCTCTCGACGTCATGTTTCGTGACATCGCCGCCGAGAAGGATGCGTGGCTACCTGCGCTACAAGAGATCCATGTGGCCTGCCCCACACCTGCGGGCGAAGCATACAGGGCTCAGTACGCCAGGCTGCGTGCCGAGATGGAAGAAATGGGCGTGGTCTGTCAGTTGGAAAAATATGACTCCTCGATCTCGTTTCCGGAAGAGGGGGACTGATGGCAACATAAATTCTCTGCCATTGCAACAGTCCCGTTCGCTGTCAATTTTGTTATATCATATATGGATAATGATGAGGACGACGTGAGAAATGCAAGTCTATTAATTGAGAGAGAATGTCTTGTCGTATGACGGTGAGCGCTCTGTCTACCATGAGTATTCTGTCTTCATCTAGCATGAACCGAGTCATCCCGTTATTCATCTATTTAAAAGAGCGCATTTTGTTTTTCTTTCCATTCTTTTTTTTCTTTTGCATTGTTGGTGGCTCATCGCTTCGCTACTCGCTTCTCCCCGTTGTCCCCCAGCGCGAACCACGTAAAAAACAAGCTCAGATTTACTTCGATTGCTATCGACGTCAGGGCAGGATGGCGGAACCAGAGGCAATGCGTCTGCAGGCGCTGCGAGGATATGCAAAGGCTTGGAGACCGGAGCATACATTAACGTTAGATATATTCTACAACCTTTGTTATACTTGTGCAATAGTGCAGGCCCTATCCTATTTAAGAAATAAAATCTGTTCTATCTTTTTTTCATTAGGGTATACTCCTTTTTCCTTTCTTTTTATTACTTAGCTTTTTGTTATTAGAAACTTGCTTTTAATTATCTATCTATCTTTTTTACTACTAGGTTTAATAGAAATTACTGCTCTACCTTTTAACTATTATAATATATAGTGGACGTTGAATAATTAAGACTATATAGGTTAGTAATTAATAATTTAGTATTATTTAAGAAGGCTATAAAATAAAATCTTATTGTACCTATTAAGTTAATCAGTGAGATCTATATTATAGCGAAGCTATAAGTTTAAAACATTAAGAGATTTGAAGGATTAATCAGTATGGTAAGGAAGGGGAGCATATGAGGTAAGATATTAATTGAGGCTAGGTAAGCCCTACTATAAGCGCCGTACTATAATACGCTAGGCGCTTTTTCGTGGGATATAGGATGTAGGATTCAGTGTATGCACAAGAAGTCGAGATCCCCAAATTCTGAGTCAGCCACCCCCGTTTTCGCCACCTGACCTCGATGTAGCTGGAGATTAGCAGCGCGCAGCCCACACTAGGCATATCCTTTGCGGCGACGCAAGATATCTGTCTTCTTTCACTCACTTGCGATCCCTCATGGAACAGTAGTGCCACCGAAGCCAGATCTTGACAGACACCTTGCAAGGAAGATAGCTCAGGCATGTTGTAAGTCCTTCCTCTTTATCCTTTTACCAGTGTAACAAGGCGCAAAGCCCACCCAAAACCAACAGTTGCAATGCCATTTACCTCGCCCCTAAGCGCTCTCCTTGACCCTATTGACAAGCAAATATAACCTCTGCGGTTCAAATATCCGGCTCTCCAAGTCTGCCAACCTTGAACGACCTTCTCACCCACGCTATCCGCCACAATGCCATCAAGACGATCCCATACCTTGTATCTCTCAAAGCATCTCCATTATCAGACCAATCCTTAAATCTGCTTTGCACACCTGCCGCCTTCGCCTCATTCCAATACCTAGTCGAGACCGGCATGTTAGATATTAATATTGACCTGGAAGCAATTGACACATTTCTCCTTTTAGGTGTCAAACGAAACAATAAATCCGTCGAACTCTGCCTCATGCCCGGCGCGGACGCCAATCTTGGCAATTGTTCGTTTCGATGGTCTGTGCTGGCTACTGCAGCTGAGTGCAACCTCGATATTGCGGACTTGTTGATCGCGGGTGGGGCGGTCTGAACAGCAGTGACGCTTTGCACACTGCAGCAGAGAAAGGACGTCATGACATGGTGAGGTTTCTCGTCGGGAAAGGCGCAAATGTAAACGCGATCGGATTCGAGTATTGCCTTAGTGACAGCAAATCTAATGAAGCTGGTCCTGCGCTACACTTTGCGGTGGATGCAAATAAGATTGAAGTTGCGAAGCTTTTGATTGAGAACAGCGCGGACGATGTCAGGCTGTATTTGAAAGAACCTTGATGGGCAAGCTAGTAGAGCAGCAGCAGATGCATCTTCCACGGACTCATTGGCGTTTCTATTCAGCTTATTTTCTCGAGCACCGATCAACCGTGTGAGCTTTCTTCGCATGTTCAATTATGTGAGCAAAGAAGTTCTCTTTGATTGAGATTAGTGGTTTCTTTCCAGTACGATTCTGCACGGGTTTCTTGACGGTGGTGGAAATAGACATGGCTCGCCTCTTTCGGATCGTAAAGATCATTCCCTCTGTTAGAATCGTCTTAAATTACGTCGTGAACTCACTAATGTCTTGCGATCATATAGCTCTCCCCGTCTTGCTGGCTTACTGCGGTCTGATCGAGCGACGCTCATTGAGAGAACCAAATTCTAACACCTTACCACACGAAATCTACCGCATACGCCGGAATGAGAAGGCCAAATTGTAAGGCGCGACCTTTCCTCCTAAAGAAAGTTTGTTTAACTTCTACCAGAGAACTCGATGCATTTCAGGAAACTGTGGCGAAGAACACGATTCGCAATACACGCATGTTCACGGATACACTTTATCCATGGGCTGGGCAAAGGTACCAGAGGGATCGATCGCAAGTCTCACAGTGGGCGGAAGCAGCGTGAACCCCGTTGCAGAGCCTTGTCGGTGTCGAAAGTTCGATCGCATAGAACACAACGGCAGCTCACAGTGTCAGGAGTTTCATACCAGTGTAAATTTCAGAACAAGCAGGAACTAATGATAATCAATAGGAGACCATGATTGGATGGAAGTAGCGAGTCAAAAGTCCAGTTGGAATGAATGGTAGGCAGGGCAGCTATTGAGCACGCTCACGACATCCCTATATAGCACAGAAGCCAAGGAGCCCAGACCACTCCAAGGTCGTTACTAAGGTGTTAAAGCTGATCAATACTCATTTCCGAGCCATTTCGTCCCTGCAAGATATCATCTTCGAAGTGTACGAAGACGGCCTGAGTGGTCATATAAGAAGGGAAATGGAGAGTCACGGATGGACAATCAGTATAGCAGAATATGTTGAAGAAAGAAGAAACTCAGTTGCATTGAGCATTGCAAGAAGGTTTTCGGAATTGGCACATTCCTTGGGTAAGCACATTCGTTACTTCGTCTCCGCAAGGCTAATCATCAAGCAGTACCATAGCAGCAGAGGTTGCCTGAGACACGGGTGCAACAACAATTTACGCGATGGCATGAGAAGCTTCAAGCACCCCCGTTACCGGAACACAAGGAGCAAAGAAGCTGATGCTGTATGCCGCAGGTTGTTGGAATGTGGATGCAGACTTTGCTTCTTTTGCTATCGCTGGCCTGATATTGTACCACAATTTTCTTCTTGCTCGTACAAATTTTCAAGCTGGACTTGCTGATTAAAGGAGAGCTTGATTCAAGATAGGAGTTCGCTTATAGTTTGTATATAATTTTGATATCTTTACGATGTTTATTACCTTGATCTAGTGGTGTATTGAGTGCGCATTAAATATGTGAGGTAGAATTATCATTGCATACTGACTAAGAAAATCTTCTTCGAGTTCCAACGTTTGATACAATAGGTAAAGATCAAGAATCGAAAAGTAATCTTACAATATTGAGATATGGATATCTGACCATGATTGATTCTGATTGGCGCTAACCGTTTTCGCTGGAGCCCTAACCCTTATCGTACTTAAAATTACACAGCGCCATGTTTCAATGACTCCAGAATAATACAGGTTACAAAGCCTACACTCAAACCCACGATTAACAACAACAATACCAACCATGATCCTCCTCCGCCTTCCCCCTCTCCGCTCCATCCCCACTCCTAACCTTCTCTCCTCCATCTCCAGAACCTTCAGCACCCACCCTCCCCTCCACATCCCCACCCCCAACAGAATCTACGACCCGTAAGTTCGTCTCCCCCAGCCCACCCACTCCCCTCCCTCCCCCAACCTAACCCCCCCCACCAGAATCCGCTCGCCCTCCGATTTCGACACCCTCCTCCTCCTCACCACCTCCTCCCGCACCCCCCTCCTAACCCTCTGGACCGCCTCCTACTCCCCCCCCTGCCGCACAATCGGCCCACTCCTTCACTCCTTACTCTCATCCGAACGCGTAGGTGAAGCCCAAGGCGGGGTTGCGTATGCGGAAGTGGAGTTTGATAGCCCGACGATTGGGGAGGTGGGGGAGAGGTATTTAATTACGAGGGTGCCGACGCTGATGGCGTTTAGTAGCAGGGGGGAGGCGAGGTTGGGGTTGAGGGTGGAGGATGTGAGGGAGTTGGGGGATAGGGCGTTTTTGAGATTGTGGATTGAGGATCAGGCGCAGGCGGGAAGGGGGGGAGGAGGGGGTACAAATACGCTAGTGTTGCAATGC
>KI911118.1:1187128-1257441 GCA_000482085.2 Cladonia metacorallifera KoLRI002260 | reverse complement strand
GGGAGGAGGGGGCGGGGGGTTTGGGATTGGGGGGATGTTTGGGTTTGGGAAGGGGGGTGATTAGGCGGAGGGAGATGGGGGTGGGTGGTATTGTACATATTGTGTTCGAGTTGGGCTATGCATGAGGTTGAGATATTTTTCGTCTCATATTTTAGACTATCGAACAGTCGCACCTTTCAGGCTCTTTACGGTGCATACTCCTCCACTCTTGGTGACCAGTAATCGAACACCCTGTCCCCTTTCTTCTTCTACCCCCTTCAACGCCTCCACCACCCCAGCCTCAAACCCCACCTCCAGCCCCTCTGTCGTTGTAAAGCCGGGCTGCAGACTTTCCCAAACCTTCTTCTTTGGATTCAAAACCCCCTCTGGCTCCCCCTCCCACCCCTGAAACCACACCCTCTCTCCCGCCACCGCTCCCTCAGGCGGATTCACCAACTCCACAGGTCCTTTATGATTATCTTCCTCCCCTTCTTTCAGTCGTGGCGAGGCCGCGAGAACCATAGCTACGGATTTTATTCCGCGCATAGTAACAGGTTTGAGGTTGCAGACGGCGATTATTTTTCGATCTTGCATTTCAAAGAGGGGGATAAGTCCGTTGAGACCGGAGCAGACTGTTCGGACGGTTTGGCCTTCGTGCTCTGACGTGTTTTCTGTGCCGGGAGGGTCGCCGCAGGCAATGGTGGAGACGTAGAGGGAGTCGGCGTTGGGGTGAGGGATGGCTTTTAGGATGTGGCCGACGCGAAGATCGATGAGACGGGGTGAAAGGGGGGTTTCCTTTGTTGGCTGTTTTGGCTGTTTGGGAGCTTTTTCCTTTTTCTCCTTTCTGCTGGGTTGGGCGTTTATGTCATTTGTAGTGGCTGCTTTTGCTGTTTCTTCTGGGTTCGGGGCCTTTGATAAGGCATTGTCTTGCCCCTTATCCTTCCCCTTGCCAACCACCAGCGGTGTATCTCCTGCTGCTGTGGCCGCGGCCTTTTCTTTCTTCTTCCGCTCTTTCTCTTCCTTAGGGTCTATAGGCTTGTGTACGAATTTGACATCATTAACATTAATGTCCACCTTCTCGTTCGCTGGTATTGATAGACCGAACAGAGGCGCATTCTGCACGAAGTCGATATACCGCACGATATGATGATAGCCTTTCTCTCCCGTTCTCTCCTCTGCGCTCCACCCTTTCACCGCAGGAGCCAATCTGTGATAGAGGGCGGCATCAGCCACAGAAGGTTTACTACCGAGTAAAGTCGTTCGCGTGGAAAGATGTATATTCAAGGAGCCAAGCCGTTCAGCGTGTTTCGCTTCGTCTTCGTCCGGTACAGCGAGACGGGCTGAGGTCGTGAGCCACTGCGATATCTCAACCTTCTCAGGATCCGTATAAGTTATGGAAGGATACAGAATGTGTGACGCAGTAGGAAGATCAGATTCAGCGGTTGTGGGAGGAATGGCGGAGGGAAAGGAAGAGTGGAGGAAGGCTATGAACTCTTTGCCATCGGAGCTGGACATAGTATACGAAATATACAAGGCTGGCAATCGATGTGGCGCAATGAGGAGCGGCCGTGGGATAGGAAGGGCACAATATCGAAGTTGCCTAGAGATTGATCTCAACAAAGCCAGCTTCGTGGTAGATTCTGACTGTAATTGACTATTAGCACTCAGGTGGAGCGATAATACTCGTCAGAGCTTGGAGTCAACATCTTTAGCGAGGCTTGGCAGATGAAGGCGACAAACATGTGGTAGCGCCATCCCTGTGCGCTAATAGCGGGCACACACGCCTGGGAACATCTTACTATCGTAGTCCGTGTCAGCAGGGCAGCGCTATGCAATTTGCGTCTAGGCTGTCAAATTGATGCAGTACTCTAGGTTTACACCGAATCCAACGGATCACGTGGAGAAGAACAAGGGTGACGATCTGGCACCTCACACGAAGAGGACACGCTCGTCTGCAAATATTCGGCCCACTACCTTATTCGCACCATGAAGTTTTGGCTAATTCGCATCACTCTGCAGACCGTACTGATTGCACCGAAACCCGCACGTCACATCGGTACATTCCTGGCCCGTGTAAGCTACTTTGCGTATGACTGCATGCGAGGCGTCCACCACAATATGATATACGACAAGACTGGCTGAGCATTCGGGTAGAAAAGGTTCACTGCCTACTTACACTGTAGCGCTGAAGCCTAGATCGCCCTCGAGGTCTCCCTCTTAAGCTTAGAGCCGGAAAGCTCGGAGCGCTGATTTTGTGGTCTAGGGATCCCATGGCAGAGCGACTAGGGATGCGAGCCAGTAGTACTTCTACTTCTAGTGGCACTCAATTCCCCGAATCGCTTTATTGTGCAGTGTGGCGGGCTGGGCCGAAGACTACTGCAGCTGTGACAGGGCGGGAAGATCACCTACGCTTGCCTTTATGACCACTGTTATCCTTCTACATAGTTCTGGATCATCGATCGTGGATTCAATTCCAGGTTTGTGGTAGCGAGACTAGCAAGCTTTTTCTTTCGCTACAGGCTGCAGCAAGACTGTGCTTGTGGCATACCGCTCGTTT
Organism: Cladonia metacorallifera KoLRI002260; assembly: GCA_000482085.2. Classification (NCBI taxonomy): domain Eukaryota; kingdom Fungi; phylum Ascomycota; class Lecanoromycetes; order Lecanorales; family Cladoniaceae; genus Cladonia; species Cladonia metacorallifera. The sequence continues at coordinate 1,254,905 of KI911118.1, read as the reverse complement.
ATTACTTTATAAATTGATTGCTTAGATGATACCACGTTAATCAAGCAATCCGAGAGACAGCCCACTTAGAAGGCTACTTCATTGATATGACCGAACTGCTGTCTCTCACTGATATTATAGCTGTGGCACACGTACTTTACTCTTTATATGAAATGAGTTCACACAGGATAACAACTAATAAGTTCAGAAAGTAGCATGAATCAGCTGAAGAGTCCGTTATTATGTAGCGGTTTAAGGAAGCAATCCGCAGATACCCCCTGCTTCAAGTCCACAACTGGATCACACATCACGCAATCTTAAGCGTCCAATAAACCCTTTTCCCCTTGGAATACACGTGCGTGAGCTGTTATCCACAGCGTTTTGGGGCAGTGAGGAAACCCTCAAGTGCTTAAAAAAAAATCGCGCTTCAGCTTCTAGCCTTGGGAAATGGATATCGAGCTACCTTTCGATAAGAAGCACATTATAACCGTTCCTAAGTTATTGTTAAAAAACGCAAGTAGCATAAAGGCAATAAATGATGAATCTGGTTTACCTAGCGGCGTGTAAAGCCAGTCCCACAACAATAACAGCACATAACCCAACACCCGCAGCGGCAGATTCTACCACTACCGTGGCAGCAGGGACAGCGGCGTCGAGAAGGTCTTCCTCCACAGCCTCCACAGTGACCGCAAACTCGTCCATGCCGGAATCCGCAACCTCCACAAGAACCGCAACCCTAAGTTATCAATGATAAGTGGTTAGATTACACACAGCGTTCCATGTCCACTGATTCTATGTGACTTACCATATCTTACTATTCTCGTGGATTCTGTATCTTGTTAAATACGAATGGTCGTTTAAAGACTTATTTCTTGTTAAAGCGGCTGAGTGATTAAGGGTAAGACTGTTTGAAAAGTTTATAAAATAGGAACAGAGCCACGCATTGAAATCCCAAGTCTTTATATTTTGTTCTTGGATTTGGATGCCATGGGGAATTTTAAACTGGGAGGAACACGCGACCTGCATTAGCTCTTGGCAAGCTGCGTATCTGCTTTAGGCCCCACTTTTCTACGTATTACATTTGTTTGGACTATGTATGTCAGATCTTGTGAGAGCTTCTCCCATACTTTTCATGTTACACTCGCTAGACTCGCAGCCTAAATATTGAACTAAACATCACGATCTTGGTTGATCCGTTTGTTCTACCTCTAAGGTGATTAAGAGGCTTGTTTTCGTACTGTGCTCTGCCATGAGCCTAGGGCACTTCCATTCTTTCGCCCTGAACCTCTACAAATGGCTCCTGTTCCCCACCATACACATAGCAGGGATGCTGTCCGTAGTGATATGACGCCTGTCATGGTATCGTGCTTGATGTGATACTTTGCTATATGCCATCTGTGTTGTATCCCACTCATGGATATCCGCCATCCATGGATGGAATGGATTGCCGTGGATGGAATGGATCTTCGATGCATCATTCCATCCGTCTCATCGCTAGGATCAGCCACCAACGGCGACCACCATCCATGGATGGGGCCATTTTATCCATGGACGGTAAAATCCATGAGTGGGATGCAACATCTGCAGTGACGTGATACCGAGACACGTAGCCGGTTGCTATATGCCATCTGCAGTAATGTGATAAGACACGTTGCTGATTACTACACGCCATCTGCAGTGATGTGATACCGAGACACATAGCCGGTTGCTATACGCCATCTGCAGTGTTGTGTTGCCTGCCGTGGTATAGCCTACCCAAAGGTAGAAAGATCGGCGTCTCCAACTGAGCGGTGTGCTTGTGGATTGCAAATTTTCATGGAAACCGACTCTACTAATGAGAGAGTGGGTAGAGCGGGGTGAGGAATAAGAACCGTCATTGGAGGTTAAAGGAGACCCGGTTGTAGCCTAGAAGAAAGACGTATAGGCACCTCCATACATAAGTGCCGCGACGTGCAGCTGTTGAGACAAAGCGGGCCGAGTCTTGAACAAAAAAGATTAAGCTGCAAACAATAAGCCCATTTCAGCCACCGTTCCGTCGCCGTCATTGAATAGATTGGTTGATGCTGTGTCTGTATGCAGATATGACAAATTAGTTTTAATGAAGATTTTCTTGCTAACGTACATACCAAGCACACTATGGAGTGATAGTGAATGTTTTGTAGTCCAGCCTGGCAAATTAAACACTATATTGGAATCGGAGAAGTAATTGGGAAACTAGGCAATCAAGGTTGAGTAAAAGCCCCATACAATTAGTTCTTACCCTTATGCCTTAGAATGACAGAAATGGATAGTAAAATTTTCTAGTTACCATAGAAATAAGGCGTTTTGTGGCGTAATGGTATGGAGCTGAATGCAACGCGTAAGCTAATGGATATTCGGGGCTCTGTCAAGACCGTCTGCCGAGTCCCACTCTTTGGCGAATAGGACAATCGTAAGGAAGAGGAGGACGGTAGTGTAGACATGCAGCTAAAAAACCGATAATGGGCAACTCAAGCGATTTGTCGAGCTGCGATGTATCAGTCTGCAATTGGCCGTTGATCCCAGGAAATCGAGATCGGTTGGAACTGCTCTGTCCAACCAGTCCCGGAAGTAAATAGATGAGGAGGATAATTGCGGCTGACATCTTACCCGATCACAAATGCTTTCAAACATACATAGATAAAGTGCCGAGTATTCGCCCATTCCATTCCGACCACCACTCTCTAACTCCTGAGATTACTATAAGGCTGCCTAGATTACCTAAGCCACTCAGTTCGACCATTCAATACAGTGACTTTCTCATAACAAGCAAAATGGGGTCTGCATCCAACCATATCATCTCCCTAATTCAAGTATTGATAGTTGCTAATCAGTATACCTGTTACAGACTGCGCATCGGTGACAAAGCACCCAATTTCGATGCTCAAACAACCAACGTATAGATAGACCTTCCTATCTTTCACCTGAAATTTACCCTTTTCCGATCAAGTATGCTCATATTTCGCGTGCAGGGACCCATCAACTTCTATGAATTCATTGATGTGAAGAGCTCTTCATTTAGACACCTCAACGCTAGTGTCTGCAACCACTAACCTTCGAATATCGGCGCACGGTAGGATAAATGGGTCGTCCTCTTTTCTCAGCCGAACCGTTAAGTGTCGCTCCCCCTTTCCCAACGGGCTGTCCACTAACTGGCTTTTATCGTGGACTGCAGAAAACCCTGTCTCAACGACAGAACTCACCGTCTACCAAACCCTTGTTCCTGAGTTTGACAACCGAGGCGTGAAACTCATCGTCCTTGCGCCAGACACAACCGAGGCGCTCAATGAGTGGATTAAGGAAATCCAGGGTATAACTCCAAAAGACATCATCATTCCTTTCATCGCAGACCCTGAGAAGACGATAGCTCACAAGTTCGACATGTAAGTATGTTTACTTTTGAATGTCTAAAGCAAGGTGAAACCATTGCTGATGTTTCTTTCTTGTACACGGCATACCTCTTTTGGAGAATGGACAGATTTTTTTTCAGCAATAACTATTCTTGTTGCTAATGCCACGGCTTGTTGGGAGTAACAGGGTCGAGAAGAACATCGTCAATACTGGCAGGGTTCCCCCAAGTATCAGAGACATCTTCATCATCGACAACAAGAAAGAAATCCGGCTTATCTTCAGCTACCCTCCAACTACCGGGAGTAACACTGATGAGATTCTGAGGGTCATTGATGCCATGAAGACAACTGATAAGCTTGGGTATGTGATCTCCGTCGTTGCCATTCTTTCAATCACCTGAGCAATCGGTTCTAATTTGCGTTTTGTGTGATGGTAGGGTTCTGACAGGAGTCAATTGGTATCCGGGCGCCAATGTGATTACGAAAAAGAGCCTTGAGGATGCACAGGTAAGGCTTCATGTGTACTGTCTCCTATCCTATCAGATGTATGGCTGAATTTGCTGAACAGGACACCTTCAACGGGGATGTTGAGAAAGTAGCAGATTTCGTGATTGCACCTGTTTCTGTAGAAGAGTCCGCCGCCCCGAACGAACCCGCGGTTCTCACAGAATGATCTCGCAAAATTTTCCAGAGCCACGTATTTTACAGTTTTTTTCATATCCTTTGGCGGTCGGGCGCTAGTGGGCGCGGCGCACACAAAAACTTCACCGCATATGTAGGAATCGCAGGTATAGCTTGCACTTTATGTAGTTGCTGCCCATTATAGCGATGTTGAAGCTGTGTATAGCCCGTTGTAGTCCATTTCCGTTGTTTTGGATCCAATCCTGCCTCTATGCCTTCACAACGACAGGCGACAAAATTTGCGTCGAAGCTCGCCCGACAGCTACCGCTTTGGCAGGGGACGGGAGCTACCCTAGATAAGTACTCCGTAGGGTAATATAATGTTGCAATATGCTATTCCCATTCTATCGCTCGCTTAGCTAGTTCCTCCAATTTTTCCTTATCTAGTCCACTCTAGCGCTTTCTGCCCCTATTCTAATAGCCATTACGCTGCAAGAATTTATATATATAATAAGCATCTTTTATAGACCGTAAGAAGTTAGGGAATGCACCATTCATCCATAGAATTGAGTCCTAGCATTGCAACATATAATAATCTCCTATCTCTATAATATAATCTCTTACTGATGGACTTTCAATCTTTGCATTCTTTGGCCTCTTAAACTTCTACTCTTCGAACATTCAACAAAATATTTTTCCTATGATGCGAACGCCTAGAAGGCGTAGACGCTTGTGCTTGGCACTACGTCCACTGCGTCCACCAAACCAGTGGCTTGCCAAATAGGTAGTGTCCGAAAGTGGTGCTGTTCGTAACCTGCTGGATTTCGTTATTTCGCACTTTCGGCTTTCTGCAACACAGCCTTGCCAGCACAACCGACAATCGAATTATCCTTCAGAAGAGCCTGATACCTTGAGAGAGCAGACTCCCGCCCATCTCCTTCGAAAAACTGTCCTATTCAGTATACTCGATGGGTGAACCGCTCTCCTTTATCGCAAGTGCTGGGGGGATTATCTCTCTTGGCATTGCAGTCTACCAGGGCTTAACCGATTATCGTCAAGCGTTCGCTGGACAATATCGAGATTTTCAAGTCCTCGTGCAGGATCTACAAGATCTCGAGAAGTCGCTCACATCGCTACGTGATAGTCTCACGCATCGACCAGACCTTCTCAGCGTTGTACTAGCATACATTGATAGACTAAAGAGTCGGATTGACGACCTTCAACCAATCCTCGGCATATTGGATAAAAATGTCTCTGAGCAACACGCTTTCAAAGACAAGGTGAAAACAGCCACACAGCGCACTCTATACCCTTTCAAGAAGGGAACGTTCAGCAAATTACGAGACACTGTTCGGCCGGCTCGAGATAATCTGAAGCTTGCACTCGCCGTTATTCAGGTGTAAGGGTCATTGTGTAAATGAACCTCATATTAGCGCAGCACTGAACCTTTCCATAGTAACCTGTTGACAGATGTTGCCAAGTTCGAAGGCGACATCTCCACCCTTGTTCGACAGAGCGCGGTCGCTCAAAACTTATCTCCAGCCGTAAGGCAAGATGTGCGCGAAATGGAACACGGCTTGAATGGCAGATTGTATTCTGTTACTATGCAACTCCAGAGACTACCTCAACAGAGCAGGGAGATGTGTGACACAATTACAAGGGCTCGGACTCTGTATCCTTGGGCTACATCGGACCAAAGCTTTGAAGGAATATTACTTTATGTTGAGAAGGCTGGAATTGCAGATGCTGGAGAAGGACAAAAGACATTGACAGAGTTCCGGCGTTGCAACTGTGCCAAAATGCTGCGTCGCCAGACAAAGAGCTTGTGGACCAGTGCTTGGAGCCTCTCCTGGAGCGACTCCACAACGTCTCATCATCTCAAAACTTGCCGGTACTAGAATCTGTACCAAGAATCCTGGATCACGAAATTCTCGGTATCTCACGTGAATGTCTTAGCTGCCATGACGCTCTCAGCATCGATTCGGGTATCTAAGCAAGCTGGAATTTTCAGCATTAGCCCAAGCCTAACTCTGCGTGGAGGGGGAAATGAATCTCCTCCTGCCTTTACCGTTCTCAAAGACTTGGAACGTTGCTATAAAGAGACTCATTCGATAGAACAACTCGAGAAGGAGACATCCTCGTTAACTCTCAGCGTACTCCGACTCTTGAAAGAGGGAGCTGTGTCACCGTACGAAGTCGACGAGAATGGCAGGACACTTTTACATAAAGCCTTGTCATGCTCTACCTCTAATTACGCAGTAGATGAGATTTCAACTTTTCAAGAGCTGATACAAACGCTATTAGATGCTGGTGTTGCGGTCAACGAAGTCGACCTTGCAGGTAAAACTGCTTTTGACTACCTAACATCGCACCTTTGCTCCTATTGGAGGTGCGATAGTAGACGGAACTCAGTGTGCGAATTTCTAGCCGACAAGGGAGCGGAAATGAGCGATGTTTTACTGACAGGCTTGCGCGTGGATAGCTTCCGAATGTGTGTAGAGATGCAAAATGTGGCTATGCTTGAGCCCTGGCAAGACGCAACTCAGTGCGGCCCTCTCAGTCTCGCAGTTTTGCGCAGGAGTGAGCAGGACGTGATTCGGATTTTAAGAGCCAAACCATCCAGTATTTACGAGCTGAACCAACGTAAACAGAACCCTCTGCATTTGGCTTGTTGCTGGCCACGCGGAATCCAACTGCTGCTCGACGTGGGGGCCAACTCCCTAGTACATCAGAACGATGTATGCGGCGGGCTTCCGATCAGGTACTCTAGAATGTTCAATTGTCTCGATGCCGCTCAATTACTCGTAAATGCAGGGAGCGCTATGTCGTCCCCGGGCTGGACGGGCAATTCAGAAGAAGTCTTAGAAATCGTTTCCTATGCGCACACAATACCAGGTTTCCTTCTCAGCGCCCTACAAGAGCGGCGTCGAAAGCTCTTTGAACTCGCCAAGCATACACTGCCGGCTGAAGTATGGGCGAACCTAGACGTGCCGATTGACCGATTGCTGGACGGGCGAGCTGCTGAGATCCAGCGAGTTTTAATTGATGCGGACATCGAAATCCCAAAGTCAATATCTGTACCACGGCGGTGCGGGACAGTCTGCCACGGTCATATTATCACCGTAAAGCAGGCTGATCAGCTGTGGGATGCTGGTTTCAGGGACATCGATTCTCCGGATGAGCTCGGCCACACTCCTATAATGAACGTTGGTATAAACTATAGGCTAGTGTATGCCCCATGGCTACTACATCATGGAGCTGATCCTCATCGAGAGATAATTTACAATCACGACGACAATGATGATAAAAGTCAGCCGGTCTCGGGTCTCACGGCAGTACACCGTATTGCTTATCTTTTCGGATTGAATATCGGGGAGAGTTTCAACAACGAGCTTCCTCCTGACCTGCGAGTTGACGAACCTTCTCGAATTTTTGAGGAGCTGTTGGTTGAAAGCGAATCGCATGACGATTGCCATTGCGCTTGTTCATCAAGTGGTTGTACACCGTCCACAAATTTACTGAAGGCAATCAATCAGGAATCACGCATGTATACTTCGGAAGTGCGCTCGAAGTATCGGAGTTTCCTAGTCTCTCACCTAGACTACCCAGGTCATCCTGCGGCTTCGGCGCCCATGCGATCTAAGATCGTTGAGAGAGTAATTCGTTTCGAGACTTTCGAAGCGCTGCAGCTTAGTCACACTTGCTGTGACTTCGTAGAATATGACACGGATTATGCAATACGTCGCCGGTACACACCGGAAGACGTCCGAGAGCTTCACGAAGAGTGGGAGGAACTCCTCTCAAAGCACGAAGATCTTGTTTCTGAATTCTGCCATATGATTCAGGAACTTGGGGGTAACTTGACGTCCTTCCTCTTCGGCTATTGGCAGACGAGAATGGACGAAGTGCTCAAGGAAAATAAGCCATATGATGAGGAAGATATACGCAGGTTGCGAGAAACAGGAGTTGTTCTCGAAGAGGCTTTTTAAAAGAGCGAGGAAGAGAATGAAGGAGACTTCCTTGATGAAGCTGTCACCGATGAAGACCTCACGGACGGAAACTCACGATGGAGACTATGGGTTGCGATTAGACACAAGTTGGGCAGACAGACATTGAAGAGAAGCTCTCTCTGTTTTTGCGCCCCGTTGCCATTTCAACTAAGAGAAACATGATACCCATTCATCTCTTAGACACAACGACGATTGCGAGCTACTTCTACATTCGCTTTGTACGTGCTCCTGGGAAATTGTGTAAACTGGGAAGATATTTAGTCTTTCGAGAAGCCTCAATGTGCACGCTGGTGCAAGTGAGGCCCAACGAGGTAAGTGGGACCCGCGTCACTGAGCAAATGCGATGGCCTTTCTACTTAAGGTAAGTAAAGGCTATGTTCAGAGACAGCCGAAGACTCAATGCGGGGATTTCGGTTCCGTTGCCGACTGGACGAAGTTACTGCACTTATTTGTAGCCATGCCCTTAGCTTGATCCAAAGATTGACCCCACTCTCTAAAAATGTGACGATCTCCACTTCTACTGCAGCCAAATCACTTATACTGCGGGTGTCAGCTCGTTTTGGACCCGCCACAGAATATAGACCTTGCTAGGTATAGGACCAGTACGCTTACTAAGAGGACCCCACTTCACCTGAGGCGGGTTCAACGCGAGCTGAAACCCACAAAACACAAAATGGTTGGAAACCCTGCTCTGGCTACACCAACAAGGTCTAGAATAGCTATACTGCTGTGATTATCCGATCTTGTCCGTCTGGATGGATTGTATTGGCACCAGACTATGGATGCCCAGCCTGTCATCAATGCATGCAGCGAACGCACGACAGATTTGACGTTATCACGATCCTTCTGGGTAGTATCAGCACGCCATAGCGCAAAGCAATGCGTCCAGAGCTGGACTGCTGACGTTCGTCATGTATCCTGATGTCACTGTCGGTTCCGAGGTGGATATCACAGAGCTATCTACTAGCAACCAGCTCTTCTCAGCTGTACCGTGAAGCCGTCTGTGTCTGAGTGGCGACTTGAATAGGGACACCCGGGAATTTCCAACTGGTATCTCGACAAATGACGGTAAATGGATTGACCTGAACATCATACTATGGTGTACGTACGCTTCTCCTCACGCTTTGACCACATCCAAGGTTTCTTTATGCTCGGCACCAAAGCTTTCGGGGAAAGCGAGTTAGTCAAGCCAGTCCGCAGCCTAAGCGGACAAACCCTTGATCTCTAGCTCTCATCACATGGAGGCATTCCTACTTCATATTTGCTGTCCGTAGCGAGAAGAGGGGTATATGTAACGGTTGGCTGCCGCTGTCAAACAGACTTGTGTAAGTTTGTGGTTGAACTGAAGACGCTAAGCCGCTAGCCTGAAAAACCAAGAGCAAAACCGGCCAAACGCGGTCCCTTTCGGGAAAGGAGCTTCCATTACTACGTTTTCAGCTAGCCACAGAGTCCTCGGCACCCCATGGCTGTGGTCTAGATCAGCTGCATTCGGGACTGAAGTTGCATCTCCATTCCTGCCCCTCAGCTTGATGCGATGAGGGTCTTTAGAGAACAAAGGCGTTTACATCCAATAGTGGTGCATCTGTATGCGCCATTGGCTGAGGCGTTTCCATGCTTGATCTCGCTTCTCGTACGCCCAATTCCTCAATTGCGTATATAGCTTCTTTGCTCCCCAAGGGTGCCATGAAATGTCCTTCAGCCCCAACCTGTTCACAGAATTTTTTGCTTCTGGTCAAAGTAACAAGGTAACTTGAGCATCCGATCCTATAACACTTCGCATCATGCACCTGCCAGACTCTTGGCTTAAGTGCCTAATATCTTTCCTTGATGTTGTCACCTTATCTTCATTTAGCCATAAGCCATCGACTCAGCAAGCACTACAAGCTCAAGATGTTGTGCATGAAAACATTCGTCCTCCGGGGAAAGGCCCCATTTTCTACCCGCCATATCCTCCAGAGGATCCTCCCCCACCTGATGTCGCTATCCAGTGCGACTATTCTGCTATGAAGGGCTGGAAAAATTGCAACGACAAGCACGATCGTGGCTGCTGGCTCAGAGGACCCGAGGGCCAGAATTTCAGCATTGACACTAACTATGAGCAAGATTGGCCAATCGGTATCAAACGTAGCTATGTCCTAGATGTCTCAGAGATGGCACTGGCCCCAGATGGCGTGAGCATGCCATATGGGAAGGTGTTCAATGGCTCTTATCCAGGACCTTGGATCCAGGCTTGCTGGGGAGATGAGATCGAGATCACTGTGCGCAACAATCTCTGGTACAATGGTACTACTATCCACTGGCACGGCTTGCGACAATGGAATACCGTTGAAATGGATGGGGTCAACGGGGTCACCCAATGCCCAATTGCCCCTGGAGAAAATTTCACTTATACATTCATGGCATTGCAATATGGATCGTCCTGGTATCATAGCCATTATTCTCTGCAATATGCAGACGGGTTAGCTGGGCCAATGACCATTTACGGACCTTCGTCAGCACCGTACGATGATGCGATTGAACCGATTCTGATGACTGACTGGAATCACCGGAGTGCCTTTCAAGACTGGGCATTTAAACAGTTCGCACCCATGACTAACATCTTGCTCAACGGTAAAGGCAGGTACAATTACGTGAATCCCAAAAAACCAAACCTTCCTATTGGGCAGCCTGAAAGATACAGTAAAGTCTTTAAGAGATACAGACGATATTTACTGCGGCTGATCAATACCTCGCTGGACACTACTTTTATATTCTCAATTGACGGACACAATGTTACTGTTGTTGGTGCCGACTTCGTGCCAATTGAACCTTACAGCACGAGTTCTGTCCTTGTCGCAATTGGTCAGTGACGTAGTACTTGTCTTTTGTTTTCTATTCTCTAATCATTCATAATCAGGTCAGCGCTATCATGTTATCGTCGAGGCGAATCCCATTATTGAGTCGTCAGATGGCAACTACTGGATGCGTACTATTCCAGCCGACGGTTGCAGTACCTTTCCTTCGAAGCCAGACAATAGAACTGGCATTATTCGGTACAACGCAGAGAACACTAACGATCCAACGTCTTCAGAAAACAAATTTCCGACGGCGTGCAGTGACGAACCGTATGAGAGCCTGATACCCAAGCTCAAATGGACTGTGGGCCCACCAGCGAATGAAGAAGGTAAGATCTTGGTGCACGTGAGCATATCCCATTACTGACTGCTTCAAGCTACGAATGGTTCCTATGATGTTAGCCTTGTGCCTACTGAGGGTCCACCTTACCACCCATCCAACAAGAAAAACCGCTGGAACGCCTACCTAGACCCATTGTGGTTAAACTTCAGCGAACCAACAATCTTCAATCTGGATCCACCCTCAGGTGCTTATCCAAAGTACCTTGACGTAGTTACGCAAGACCACCAGGAAGATTCCTGGATATACCTCGTCATAACCCTCCAGAAAGGGGCGAAAAAACCCGGAATCTTCCAGCCAGGAGGTCACCCAATACATTTCCATGGGCACGACTTCGCTCTTCTTGCCCAATCAAGCGACCCTTACCCGGGGAGCTTAGCAGAAATCAACGACACATTGAAAACAAACAACCCGCCCCGTCGCGACGTCGTTCTTTTGCCAACGGGCGGCTACATAGTCATCGCTTTTAAAGCTGACAATCCTGGTCCGTGGCTGCTCCACTGTCATATCGCCTGGCATGCCTCGAGTGGTCTTGCCTTCCAGGTTCTAGAAAACAAAGACAGGATGCGCCTTACTCCGAAGGACGAGAAAGCCATGAGATACGCTTGCGCCAAGTGGAACGAATGGGTTGGTAATAAAGAGAATCTCTGGAATACGACTGCGGCCATTGAATTCCAGGATGACTCCGGAATCTAACCAGACCTTGAGCGAAGACGGACATGAATGTGGCTACCTAAAATTCCTTCGAAAGGGATATCATCGAGCTTTTTCGTATTTCTTTGTTATCAGTTTGAACGTATTTATGACACCTGTAAGGCACAGGCTTGTTTTGATTTCGGCAACGTGATTCCGAGAGACATGACTTATGGTACGAGTAAGGTACAGGCTTGTTTTATTTTGGACAACGTGGTGTCGAGAGGCAATAGTACCGTACCAATCATTGTATCACCAGAGCAGGACCGCGCATGAATAATGACCCTCATCTCGAGATGAACAGCTCTTCCAAATGGCCCTTCGTCATCATTGTGCAATGTTTGCATTATCCACGTCACCATAAAACGAGCATGTTAACATGACGGTTTTGGACTGATGATTCTCGAAATTACTCTTGATAGCGGTTTAATCAAGTTTTATTTCAGACAATGATGACTGTCGCGTAGGGATCCAGCCTCCGTCAGTTTGGTGTGACTTGTTGAACGTAATAAATTTGGTCAAAGGTTATGTCAAACAAGAGATGCCTTATCAAAATTGTAATCGGCCTTGATTATGATGAGAATGTTAAGGTACGATTCCTTCGGCTGCAAGTTGGACGCTGTGCACGCCATCGGATTCTGGAATGGCATTTTTCAGCTGACAATGGCAAGCCACCAGCGCTCTAGAGAGGCCCGAGACCCAAGACACGGTCTTACTAAGTAGTAGCCCGCAGTAATAAGTACCAACCAGGGTGAGAGAGATCACAGGACACTCTCACATTGCAACCTATGAAGTAGGTATTCGCTGCAGATAGTGAGTCTTCGTGACGTGTCTCTCATCAATCGTACTAGGCTCATCAATCAATAGAAAATTCACACCCCTACGTGAGCAGTGGGTAGAAGGGTTCACCTATCAACTAAAGGCATTGATCAACTGAAAATCTCTTGAGGGTTGGACCTCAAGCTGTTGCAGCGGGCCCTAATACATCCCCTGAAGGCCGCTTAGATTCAGCACTAGAGCGTCTTAGCTCTAGGGTTTCTTTAGCGGCAGTTTCGCCAGCTTTAGATCCAGCACTACCTTATACTTTGTAGAAGTAGGAATTCCCAGTCGATAGGTGAGCTCTTCTACGGGGGTGCGTTCCGGGGGCGCTGCTCTAGGGGATAAGCAAGCCGTCTATCTCGCTTAAAGGTCCAGAACTTGTTTGCAAGAAAGGTCTAGAATTCGTATGCAATGTACCTCGAGGTTTTTGAGCCTGCGAATGAGGTCCATTCCGTAACATGTGGCTGCTGCTCGCGCATCGGAACATGCAGGCTAAGGACATGAACGGTAGTCGAGACCCACGCCGAGGGTGGAGCTGAACGTGACCAGCCTGATGAAATTGGTCTATATATTTCTTATTCCCCATCTTATTTTGCTGCTACATCATCGGATCTGACAACAACCATAATCCAAGACATCTTCTAGGTCTCACCTTTGCAAAACAGGCCTGCAGCACCGATAGTCATATTCGCGACATGAGCACTGACAACACCAAACCTGATTAGAGCAAGGTTAAGCTTAGCGATCAATACGACTGGGTCGATGGCGTGAGCGCCAACGGCAAGCTTTTCAAGATCGGAACCTCAAAATCAGACAGCCAGCCTCCGGCCGCGCATAAAGTCGGGGATCTCCAATCCAACGCTGCTGAAGCCAAGGACAAAAACCCTTTTGACATCACGGTCGACTGGCCGGGAGTCCCTACCCCTCAAGGCTTCATCCCATATAACACACCAAGCGACGAGGAGACTCGAATCACCAGCATCACTTCTTGGTTTCTGCAAGAGGGGGGTGCTAAATATAATGAGTTTTCCTTCACATGCACCGAGTCGTACGATTTCTGGTTCTATACTGCTGGAGACAAATACGAAAACAATGTGTTTTGGCCTAGACCTTGGTCTACACATACTATCGGATTTTTCGAGAGCAACCCTACGATCGTGAGAATCACTGGAAGCTGAACAAGAAGCAGCTCATCAGTAAACAACATGGGCAGTTATAGCAGCAAGAGATATGATCAGACGCCGGGGTTCTTCTCGTCAGCAATAGATGCCGCACATTGATCGGTTCAGCTCTCTATCTTGTACACTGTCCTTCGGAATACCGCATTCTTCTAGCAGTGTGGAGACGCCCGAATAGACGGATAGGATATTAGCGCTAGTTTACAAGCAATAGCAGATGCTCAAGACAAAGGATCGTGATAATGCCATACCTGTCGTGTCATTGAGGTGGGGCAACTGGTCTAAAATGACGTGATATTCACTCCATGCTTCTGATATTATGCGATGTCAACTCAGCTCTGCCGGTGGTCGTACTGTTCAATGTTACATGTGGAGTCGCCCTCGGCTGGGCTGTTTGGAAATAAAGTATCCTCATACCCAAGCAGGCAAGATAATTCCACTTAGGTAGTATAGACATACCACGCAATTAACATGACATGTAGATATGGTTAGTTACATCAATACTGACAAGTCATGTATCGTTCCTAGGTAGTCGATTATCACATTCAGCATCAACACCAAGCCCGAAAAGGCTGAGTTAAGCGAACTGAGAACGCCAGGCTTGGGTCTGATCGAGAATTAGTCCAGATCTTATAACTTAGCTGTCTTAAATTAGAAGATCCATACGACTTACGTTGTTTTTAGGAAACGAGGCTGCGCTGCTGATAGTTACTTGGCTTAGGACGGGCAATTGAGATTGCGGGAGCCCTTGAGTAAAGTCTGGAAAGTGCAGCACGAGTACGACTGGCATGACTATTTTGACTAGCTTATCATTTGAATTTTTCATTTGATGATCATTGTTACTATTTGATCTGAGTGTTCGAGTATTCTGCTTATCCTTGCAAGCAAATTTTGAAATGAATCATCACCGTTGCTTTTCGAAAGAGTGGAGTTGCGTCGTGGCCTCAAGCTTCGATCATTGCACCATTCTGTGCCATTTCAATCTCATCTATAGCCTCAACATAATTCACCTCATTACCCTCCTCCAAAACAGCGTCAAAACCCTCGCTTTCCACCGTCTCAGCTTTCACAGTCTTTGCCTTCGTGTTCCTGGCCTTCTTGACAGGTTTGTCATCAGACTCGTCCTTCTTCTTGCGCTTGGAAGGAGATTCCTTGGTGGGAGACTCATTGTTGGCGTTCTTCTTAGCAGGAGTCTTCTTCGGAGTCTTGGGGGTCTTTTTGGTGGGAGTTTCGGGGGGAGTTTCAACCGAATCTCCGTCTGGAGATACAGAGGGGTTGGCATCGGTGCAAGTCCCGTCTGGAGGGTCGATGGCATTACGTAGACGAGTAAAACGCATACGTGCTGCATTTGGCTTCAGGTTGTTGGCAGCACCGACAGCGTTCCAGTCGATCTGCAACTGGTGTTAGTCTGATTGCTCTGGATCCAGTGTAAGAAACTGGTAATACGTACATTGCTGAAGTCTGAACACTTGAAGCAAGTGTAAAGGAACTTCATGGTCTCATCTGGCTCGAGCTTGGGAGGCATAGTTGCAATGTTTGACTGGATTTGTAGATTTGCGAATATTATGAGGTTGTGCGTTGAGAGAACGAAGAGAGCGATGTTGTGTTGTAGTTGTAAAGAGTTGAAGTTCGTTCGTAGAAAGATCACTAGGATTCGAACATGAACTAAGACCTGGTGAATGATATCTTCGAGCGGGGTTATTGCACAGGAAAAGAGTGAATGCCTGAGTCTCGAAGCTTATGGCCTGTTGTTTGAGTAAATTCACTTCACCGCTCACAGGCCAAGGTACACGAACGATAGACACCAAATTGAGCCTTCGTTCGGTGCCTTTGAAAGATCTTGATTCTCTCTTCAAAGGGCTCCGCCAGCAGCAAGACCTGATTATCCTGTACAATCTCTCCTCTTTCGGTAGAAGACTTTGCCATCTATGCGGCTCGTGATTTACTCAATTGCAGGATGCGTAGACTTCACATCTTCATCAATCAGTGAATGAAGTTGCTACCCACCCGCAATGCACTATCGCTCTCCTCACCGACTTTCTTAGATAAAGGTTCCAAGACGACTTATTGGTGGTCGATGGAGAATGGGGACGTTCAACCCGATAGTGACTTCTCAGCTTATCCAACTGCACTGCTCTCTAGTTTGGCCTCTGTAGATTCTTTGACAGCTTCGACAAGTACCCTACGAGCACCCTTCGCAGCCTCAACAGCCGAGTCAACAAGAGTGTCAAAGCCCAAGGGTTTCGTTCCCTTGCCATGTGATGACGTTGAGATGTTCCCCTTAGCCCACAACTCTGTGATTTCATCTCGAGACTGCAAATATCCAATCACACAGGCAGCTACGATCTCCTCATGGTCCGAAGGACAAGGGTCCAAAACCAACTGTAGAGGAGCGGAAGGTTGACGAACAATTGCTGAGACTCCACCGGTGATAAGATCAACACAGTCGATACCAGCGTTAGTGACAGCAGCCGAGGCTACTGTTATGCAACCTGAGAGGATAGACATTAAACCCCATCCACCAATCCGTCCGCTTTGATTTCGTTCAGCAAGCGCCTCCGACGGACAATCCTCTTCTCCTTCTAGCACGGTAACAACGACATCCACCCCACTCTTGGGCCATCGCTCACCAATCAGGACGCCTCGAAGCGCTGTCTCAAGGTGGGCAGCCAGATCCTTCTCGCTAGCATCAGGAATGTAGCCTCTTCGTTGTCGTGCGGCGAACGGGGCAAACTTGACGCGAGTAGATAGCAGGAGTTGAGGGGAGAAAGGTGCAGATCGAGGAAGAGGTCGTGGGCCGTGGACTGTGCATGTCAATTTGAGAGCGGGTGTTCGGTTTGTAAGGGATTGGCTGTGGTTGGTAGATTGGGACGATTCAAGCTCGAGATATGCAGATCCAGAGGCTGAAGGAGTCAGGCCTGTCTTAACAACTGCAAGGGTTAGCTGCTATTGGCACAAGCTACTCAATTGCTCCCATTTCCAAGTCTGGAACCCGTCCATACTTACAGATCTTTCTAATTTCGTTGGGCTGCCTGGCGCGATTTGCAGTGGTAGTCTTGCCAGTCAGAGCTGAGGCATAGACAGGGGGTGCAGTACCACCAGCTGGTCCATTGACACGCCTTCTGTCCATCCTCTTCCACACCTTGGGGTTTGCACCAGGAATGACACCAGGTTGGACAGTTGTGGAATGATATGGCGGATCTATTCCGCGCTACATTTACACGCTAGCCTTGCTGGCTGAAATTGTACGCTAGTGGGGGCGAAGGAAGCACGCTTGAGGCGAGCTGAGTAACGTGTCTGATGGAGCTTTGATAGTGCTTATGCCCCGACGTCAGTTCATGATGTGAAAAGAATGGAACAATATATCGTGCATTTACGACTCGGTCACTTATATGTCCCCTGGAACATTCCTGTGTGACACTGCGAGCACCAATTCACTTCTTGCAGTGTCTCGAGACCAGTTACGCTTTTCGTAAAAATGCTCAGAAAGCTTAGTTTCGCTTCCACGCATCTGTAAAGGCATTGCAATGTCGTATGGTATGCTGCGGCATGGCAATCAATCCAGCCATGCTATCAATCAGCTGAAAGAATCGCCGTCACCCCCGTTAGGATCGGACTCAGATTCAGACCACCATGTTGGCGTAGGCCTTCGCGGCGGCGAGATATCAGATGAAGATGATTATGAGTTGGAAGACCTGTCACCTCATGGTTCCAACGGCCTGAAAAGTCAACATGAGTATGACCCACGGTTCGATGAGTCGGAGAACGAAGAGAGAAGGCCCGACTTCGAGAAACGGCGTAGACAAAGCGATTCAACAGTCCACAGTTTCACGCTTTACACCCCAGATGAAGAGAAGGCTGTCATTAAGAAGTTTGATAGGCGTTTGGTTCTTTTTGTAGCTCTTTTGTATATGCTATCATTTCTGGATCGATCTAGTATGTACTTGTCTTCTCCAAAGGGTCTTCGGCTTGCTAATATCCAATTAGACATTGGAAATGCACGAATTGCTGGTATGGAGGAAGATCTAAATCTAAGCTCTTACCAATATGAATGGCTATTGCGTGCGTTTTATATCAGTTACATCCTCTTTGAATGGATGACCCTGCTATGGAAAGTTATTCCCCCTCACATTTATCGTATGTATTCAGATCTAACTCCATCCTTTCCAATATCATAAAAACATGTTAATGATCCTCATAGTTGCCGTCTGCGTAGCATCATGGGGTCTTATCGCCTCTCTCCAATCCCTAGCATTCTCCTTCCCCTCTCTCCTCGCCCTTCGTGCAGCTCTTGGAATTGGCGAAGCAGCATTCGTCGGCGTACCCTTCTACATGTCGTTCTTCTACAAGCGCGATGAGTTGGCCTTCAGGACTGGTCTTTTCATCTCTGCTGCACCACTCGCGACTTCATTCGCGAGTAGCTTGGCATGGGTCATTACTAAAATTGGGACGAAAATTCCCATAGCATCATGGCGGCTGCTCTTTCTGGTAGAAGGCTTCCCGAGTATAATCGTTGCCGTTTTTGTGTTCCTATACATCCCAGATAACCCCCAAAGCGCACGATATCTCACCCCCAGAGAACGCTGGGTCGCGCAACGACGACTCCGTAAAGACAAAAGCAACACCGAAAAAGATACTGGCAAACGAGGACTCCAATGGCGAGAAATCGCCCGGACCATGATTGATCCCAAGAGCTATCTCACGGCGTTAATGTTCTTCTGCGCCAACGTCGCCTTCTCCAGCCTCCCCGTCTTCCTTCCCACCATCATCGAAGAAATGGGCTACACAGCTTTGCAATCCCAAGCTCTCTCCGCTCCACCATATCTCGTCGCCTTCGTCTCTGTAAGTGCTTCCATAAATATGTCTTCCCCCATCCCCCATTCCCCATCCCATCCCGCCAAACCCAACTGATAACCCTTCCCCCCCAGGTCCTCCTAACAGCCCACCTCTCCGACCATTTCACCTCCCGCTCCCCCCCCCTAATCTTCCACGCCGCTCTCTCCTCCCTCTCCTACTTCCTCCTCTCCCTCTCTCCCCAGCTCCACCTTTCCCCCCCCATCCGCTACTCCCTCATCTACCCCATAACCCTCGGGTTCTTCTCCACCATCACCCTCATCATAACCTGGACGCTCAACAACCAACCCACTTCCTCCTCGCAAGGAACCGGGCTCTCTATACTTAATTATATAGGACAGTTGGGACCGCTGGTGGGCGTGCATTTGTATCCAAAGGAGGAGGGGCCGTTTTATGTGAGGGGGATGGGGGTTTGTGCGGGGGCGATGGGGGGGTTAGGGGTGTTGGCGGGGGGGTTGAGGTGGTGGTTGATGAGAGAAAACCGTAAGATAGGGATGGAGATGCATGGAGAGGAAGACGATGGAGAGGGGGAGGGGGAGGGGTTGGTTGGAGAGGGTGATATGAGGAGGAGAAGGAGGAGGGGAAGGGAGAAGAGGTTTGTGTATATGTTGTGACTTGGGGGAGGTGGGTAGAGGAGATCTATGCGCAGGTCGCGAACTGGATGGCAGGATCCACCAACAGAGTGCAACATATATCAAGCCTCTCGAACCACAGATTTTCTCCATACATGAAGGGCACAAGCACAGTATTGACGCTCAGCAATGGCGATTCTCCCCAACAGAAAACCACCACACAATTACAAACGCCAAGCCCCCAGATGAGCAGGGTATCAAATCACACCACCCTCTCCCCCAACGAAAGTTCATACCCCAACCTCCTCTCCACCCTATTCTCCTCCCAATCATACACAAACCCCACCCCGCTCTTATCCTCCAAGCCCAACTTCCCACTCGCCACCTTAAGTGCCTCAAGCAGACTCGGCAATATAGCTCTCACCTCCGTCTCAATAGTCGAAGAATAAACATTACCCCTATGGCTCTTTTTAGCGATTTCTATACGGACGTCTTCCAGGAAGGTTAGAATATCAGGGTTGTCTCTGTTGTCAGAAATGCCCTGGACGATGACCTCTTTATGCTGGCGATCTAGGCGCGACCATACGCGTGCGGTGCTAATGTGTAGAGTGTTGTGGTAGGATGATGGAGGTTTGGGAGCTTGGGTTGGCTCGGGAAGGCCTCGTAAGGAGTTAAAAGAGTCGGAAACGCCGTAAATTTCTTGGAAATGTTTTGCGCGACGGTCACGGATCTGAGTAGCGGCATCTACACCTGGTTCAAGTTCGGATGGGCTGTAGAATTGGACGGTGCAGCCGGGTGTCCCGCAGTGGATGACGTTTGGACCGAAGGGGCTGGCGAATGGTGGTAACTTGTTGCTGAGGTGAGGGTCGTTGGTGTTCTCTTGGATCTGTCGCTTGGGACAGAAGATTGAGAGTAACACATCGTTTATAGCTTGGGTTGGGACAGTTGCGGTAGGATCTAGTATGGATGGCGCAAGCGGCTCTCGAGCCTTGATCGTTGCGAAGAAAGACTTGGGTGTCGTATGACCCTTTTGCGTGTATAGAGCCCAGAAGATAATGAGTTGTAAATTAGGGACCACTGAAAGGCAGTCGGGGTATTTGAAAGAAGCGAGGAATCTTCGCACACGACTCCGGGAACCGAGGACCTTGTACAGATAGGTCCAGAACTCTGCCGCTGGATTTATTGATAATGAAGATAGATCTCGAGGTACGCCAGGCGCGTTGAACTCTCGATAGACGAGTTGCAAAAATGGATGTGTCCATGACCTATCGCCGTCCTTTTGTGCAAGTAGGTACATCATTATAGTGGCAACAGTGAGATGCATCAGTTTTGCCTTTTTGATTGCCTCAAGCGTCTCTTGAGCAACAGGAAGACTTAATTCATCGTACCAACGGATCAATTGATTGAAACCTTCGACCGGGTATTGTATGATCCAGCTGTCAAGACGGGCTTCCTCGTAATATTCCACTGCCCAGATAAGAGCACGAGGGTAATCAACGAATTCCCCTGTCTCAGTAAAGTTCTCTCGACATTTAGACCTACGAAGAAGGTTTCTCAGCATCCATGTCAAGAGCTCTCGACGCATTGCAACCTCCGAGTCATCTTTGGTAAAGTCCTCAGAACACCAGGCCTTTGTCGCTAACGTCTTGTCAAGGATCGTCATGAACAACTGTACTATCCCAGAAGCGCCTGTGGCAAGTCCATTGGTTACTGCAAGAGTAAGCTGATGGTTGGTGTATTTCCTATTTTGATCCTCATATTGAATGGTTGGAATTACAGCAACTATGTTTTCCTGATATATTGATTTCGGGGACAAGAGGAGAGCACATTGAAAACATATGCACTGGCTAGAGACCATTTCTGCATTTTGCTTCGCGTGTCCGGCAGCCTAAAAATCAGAAGAATCAGCAGGATACGTTTACAGTTGGATGAATGGGTGCTTACCAGAGGAAAGTTAAGGGCGAAATCCGTTGTATTGTCCTCGACAGTGGCCAGCTTCTTCAGAACAATGGACATAATCTGTTCCTCACCGCAGCAAATGGCACATGTACCTCTGAAGGAGTCTTGCTTGCTGGACAGATCCAAACTTGCAAGATATACGGAACTATCTGCAGCCGAAACGACATCTGCCCGCATCGCCCTATTGCTCCTACGGTTTAGGATATCCGCAGTGTAGGAAGATTTCTCAAGATCTGAGATTATTCGAAGGGCCCGATCAATAAGCCTGTTGATTTCTGTTGCACACCGGCTCTCTTCGCTTGGAGAATCACGTAACGACTGATAGGTCTCCCGATTTGCCTTATGCGCTTGCCGGAGCTGATTCATAAGCTGTGCTCTTTCTTCTGGCTTGACATCATCAGACTGCAACTTCTCCATAACCTTAAGTGCTCCATGACGATCCTCAAGGCGCACTATAATCTCCTGTTGCTTATGTCCAATGATGAGGTCTCTCAGTACTCCAAGCTGACTACGGGTCTTACAGATGAGCGCCAACCGATTAAAGGCTTCTTCCTTTAACAGATTACGCAAGTCTGCTAAACGTAGCTCCTTTTGTTCAAGCAAAATCGGAACGTTGACCAGCACATTAGCGGTAGCTGCATCCCATTCCGGACCAAGTGACACCGCTCTTGATGCTAGTCGATCTTTATCATGGACTAACTCAATGGCAAGTTCTCTACAATGTTTGTTGAAAGCTTCTTCATTTGCATACCTCTTTAATGACCGCCAGCTCGAAAGATCCATGTCATTGTCCATCTTGAGTGGCGCAAAGCATCCTTTCGCGTCGATTAATGAAATCTGTCCGGTCTCGAAGTCTTTGAACAAAATCAAAGCCTCTCGTGCGCTCGCAAAGAAGGAAATTCCAACAGAAATGGCTGTCTGAGCTGGCGTCGCTTGCTGTTGGCCAGTGATGACCAGCATAACCGGAACTTGCAGGACATCCATCTCCTCTGCAAGCCGCGTAAGTTCCACCACGCTATGTGCGTCGATTTGTCCATCCGTGAGAAGTATCCATAGATCAGAGTTACGAATAGCATCCACGGCCTGGACATTGCGAAGTATCGATGCTGGCTGGGTTCCCCCAAGGCCATGAAAGAAACCGGGCGCCACATTCTTCAGTAATCGAGGTGGCTCGCCACTTAGCAATGGTATCATCGGAACTGCCGTGAAAGCCCCATACAATCTTAGCTTGTGCCTTCATGATGGGTCCGAAAGTACTGGCTGAGGAGTCGACAGCGAAGAACTTTTTTGCATCCGCGAAGGGGACTTTGACCGGCAAGGGTGCACCGGTTAGAACTTCAGCGACCCTTTCCTGCCAAGGTGGTAGGTCCATTGTGTCTATATTTTTGTAAAATATGGGCCAAATCCCCTGAATACGCACAGGAGTAAAGGTAGGATGGCCTGTTGATGGAAGAAAATAATGGTATGAAATAATGGAGAAGTGGGAAAAGTGAGTCAAAATAAGGAGGCAGTGAGTCAATCGCAGGTCGCGCCTCCCACAACATCCCTACCCATAGGGCTGAGGACCTGCTGGAACCAACAACCCCTGTGGTAATTATCCTGCATGGAAATCAGGAGGCACTGTTCATCTGAGACTTGGCCGCGAAGGATGAGGCACGGATCTCTGACAATACCATACGCAGGCTTGCCTTGTGTAGGTGAGTCTAAGTAATCACATAGACGTTAACAGCTAACGTAAGATGGAAACTGCATAGGGAGGAATATTGAAGCATAGGACTAGAAGGTACAACGCTGGAGACGACCACGGTGTTCTTGCAACCGACCATTAGCCAAAGCAATCTACTCTGGCTCATTAATCGGGTACAGACAGCCGATTGCAGTGGATTTGTTATCTCCATCAATTGCGAATCCCAAATGCATCTGGTCTCCCCAGCCACAGCGGCTTTCTCACATTTCCTTTACCTAATGTGTTGAAGTATTATGTTGCTATTGGCAGTTGAGGCATAAAATGATCTGTCACTAAGTCTGATTTTAGTAAGACCAACATATAACAGCATCGTGAAAGTTCAGATATCTCTTGCTCAGAAAAGCCTGTTTAATCAGGTGTCTCCCACCGGCCTTGGACTTGTGGAGCTCAGTACGATCAACACAAGCCCAGGGCTCCGAAGCCTGATACACAAGTGCTCCACTCCACAACCTATCATTCTGCCATTAGCTGGCAGTCCGGTGCGGGAGTGTGGCTTGGCGGGGAACACCTTCATAGAATGGATTGACTTCTTTCATCATTGCGTAGAAGAGTATAGGAAACTCTCGAGGGCGCTCACCTCGACTGTATTCATTTTAACAACAACAGCAACCTTTATTGTTCTGGAAAATTAATTAGTCATGCTCCTCGCGATGGTTGAATAAGTACAAGGACAACAGTGTAAGGCAATATGGTCAGAGGTTTTGGTAAGTTTGGTAATTGGTTGTCATCAAGGTTGATCAGTAGCAGAACTGATATATGTTTTCTCATCATGGTGAAATTCTCGTGGTAGGGTTAACAAAGGAGTCACAGCTCGTACCTTCTTAATGGCGATACACCCAGGGAAGATCGTCCTAATGCGATGGCTTGTCAGTCATATCCCTCAGCTTTTGAGGGTCGTGTGGTAAACAATATAGCAGAAGCTGTAGTCAGATGGTAGTGCATGTTGTTCGATGGCTCATAGAAATATCGCCGGAACTAGTGTGATTATTTTCTTCATAGTGTAAGATGCCTAGTGGGGCGGTGAATGAGAGAGTCGACTCACCCTTGGAAAGCAACGAAGAGAAACTGGACCCATTGAAGCTCAATGCTATCATATCAGCTTAGCTCGATTCCAAATTCTCACAACAGTAGCTATAAAATTCGAGCGGTTGGAATGCGTCTCCGCATAGGCATTATTTGAGGCAGATACATCAGTCGCTGGTAGCACTGCAACATCATAGTAGCAAGCCACCCGGTTAGTAAAGGCGCCAACACCTTCAGCAATCTCAAATTGAGAGTGAGCCTGTGCGACCAAGCGTAGATATAGTGTGAACACTTCAAGATAATGAGCTGACGATTGTGGAAATTTTGAAATTATCGTTCCTCTAGCGCCAAGGCGGGAGACTTTGGAGCTAAAACGACAGGGGTACGCCCTTACTACTTTGGTATTTCTCCCTGTGCGAGAAATCGAGACTAAACCTGTCAGCTCTTTGCTTGTGGTCGAGCAAATTCAGCCACGCATCTGTATCCTACCTGTACATGAATTAGGCCACGATCGTTGAGCTGGTCCCACACAGCATTGTCTATTTTGGGCCTCCTTTCGTTCTTGGATGGTGTGACCAGAGCGGCCTCTGACGTGGGACCACGATTGCACTCAAATTCTCCTGGGCCTGGAATACAGCATCCTGAGAGTCCAGGTCGATAGGATCCGGTCGCTGACCGCGAAGAGCTTTGGCCTAGAGCTGGCAGAGCATTTGCAAAGATGAATAGGCACAATGCGTACATCAATGGGCACAAGGGGTTCTCATCGAGGGAGAGCGGAAACCTGTCGATATCGCCCCATAGGTATGGAGAGTCCTATCTTTCTACATGTCGCATTGGAAACAGAACGTTACTGACTTCATGTCCTCCGATTCCAGGTTTCGACCACAATCACAGCCAGCGCTACGGCGAAGAAGACAGCTTCTTATCAGACTTGGCATAGCTGCGACTTGTTCGCTCCTCCTCATTTTTCTAATCTTCCCTTCTTTCCGGACGCCTTTTATGACAGCTCTGTCTCTTGGATTACTCGCACCTGCGGTCGAAGGTCCCGAGTTACCACTGGAAACTGTTAGGTACTATGATTTGTCGAATTCGGACGGTACTGCAAGAGGATGGGAACGCGAGGAAAGAGTCTTGATGTGTGCGCCTCTCCGAGACGCCGAGACCCATTTGCCCATGTTTTTCGGACATCTACATAATTTCACATATCCTCACCACCTCATCGATCTCGCTTTCCTCGTGTCTGATTCAAAGGACAACACCCTCAATCTCCTTAACGAATTACTTACAGATTTGCAAAATGATCCCGATCCAAAACAGCCATATGGCGAGATCTCGGTAATAGAAAAGGATTTTGGACAGAAGGTCAATCAAGATGTAGAAAGTCGACACGGCTTCGCTGCCCAAGCAAGCCGAAGGAAATTGATGGCTCAAGCGAGGAATTGGCTCCTAAGTGCTGCATTACGACCTACACACAGCTGGGTCTACTGGCGTGATGTCGACGTGGAGACGGCCCCCTTCACTATATTGGAGGATTTGATGCGTCACAACAAAGATGTGATTGTACCAAGTGTGTACAGCAGTCTCTCTATACTACACCTTTACTGACTTGTGTGCTTTAGATGTGTGGCGCCCACTACCCGATTGGCTTGGAGGAGAGCAGCCATACGACTTGAACTCCTGGCAGGAATCAGAAACAGCGCTAGCATTGGCCGATACTTTGGATGAGGATGCGGTCATTGTTGAAGGCTATGCAGAATATGCGACGTGGAGACCGCATTTAGCATACCTGAGAGACCCCTACGGGGATCCTGATATGGAGATGGAGATTGATGGTGTTGGAGGAGTCAGTATCTTGGCGAAAGCGAACGTCTTCAGGGCAGGGGTCCATTTTCCAGCTTTCAGCTTCGAAAAACATGCGGAAACGGAAGGTTTTGGCAAGGTAAGGTCAATAAGGATGGCATTGTTAACACTGCTGATATCATTTTCAGATGGCCAAACGAATGGGGTTCTCCGTGGTCGGTCTACCTCATTATACGGTTTGGCATCTTTACGAACCAAGTGTCGATGATATTCGTCATATGGAGGAAATGGAGCAGGAACGAAGAAACCGCGAGAACGAAGAAAAGGAGCGCGCAGAGCGTATGAAGAAAATTAAGGAGGAGTTCAATGACCCGGGCAGCGAATGGGAAAAGGATAAGAACGTCATTGATGGCATTTCCCAACAAGAGGAACAGATCAGGAAAGAGCATGACGCTGCCATGGCCGACAAAGAAGCGAAGGATCAGGAGCCTGGTGACAAGTCGGCCAAGGACACCACGGAGACTGGGTCTAAGGATACAAAAGACACGAAGGAGCCTGCCGACGCGAAAAGCGGCGACTCTAAGGCTTCTAAGGATGCTAAAGATACTAAAGATACCAAGAGCGCCGAGGCCGAGGATTCTGAAGACATTAAAGAGTCTTCAAACGCAAAAGACACAAAGGAAGTCAAAGACGAAAAGGTTTCTAAAGATGCCAAGGATTCGAAGGAGGATACAGCTCCCAAATCGTCTAAGGATGCCAAAGACACCAAAGATGCGAAGGAAGTCAAAGATGATACAGCCTCCAAGAATACCAAGAGCACAAAGGAAAGCAAAGAAGACGTAGATTCTAAAGATGCCAAAGACACAAGGAAAACAGCAGATGGCAAAGAGGGTAAGGACACGAAAGATGTCAAAGAGAAGGTTGCATGATCGAAGAGAAGGACAACCGCTACGGTCCACGTCACCGGAGTCTGGAATGACCCCTGAGTCTAATACTGGCTAGGGAGGAACCCGGTGATATTGGGAGTATTGTCATGACCGGGCAATCCGAACACGATGGTCTGGGTGCGACCTTCATACGAGGCTGCAGAAGTAGAAGGCTGCGGTGACGGGCTCATGAGACCAACAATATTTGTTTCGCTTATTCTAATTGGGAGGCCATTTGTTTTACTAGGGATTCACGCTGGGCGTTATGTGGAAGCGTATTCCTTGGGTGCTTTAGGAAGCTGGCACTGGCAGCCTTGAATGATAGATAGACTTGTACATTTATTACCATTTTAGACAGGCTCTCGAGACGCGTATAATAAGACGTCGTAGATAACAGAAGAGCTCTTCATATTATATCTTATTGCAACTGTGGACTCTGATTCCTGGTCGATATGGTTTCATAGATGCTCGCCCGGGAGTGCGGTTCAGGGGGAAGTTCAACCTAGATAAGGTTGGAAACTTGGGAGCTTTTAGGGGGCTTTAGCGGAAAAGCTTGTGGTCTATTCTGGCCGGGGCTGCCCCAAGAAACCAGCATTAAGGTAGCCGGCACGAAGTTCGTTATTGACAACGGAAAGTACTGACGCAGGTGCCTGGCAAAAGTTCTAGCGAGCAACATGTGGCACACTCAATACTTTGTCGCTAGCACAAACAAATGGTCGAAGGGTTTTTTTCTATGTATGCAGGGCAACCCATTGCCAAGCATTCGAAGTGGGTGGCCTTAAATACGCCGCAGCCATGAATATCACGGGCTGGTGCCTGTTACACCATTTGCCATGCAGCAATCACGATAGAATGCACAGGTAGTATGTCTCGCAGCTCAAGTCTGGGAGTGATCTTAATACTATGTCTTTTCTCTACAAAAACCTTTGCAGCATACACTTTTCAAAGTAAATGTTTATCATTCACCCCTGAATCCTACAGCTACAACAGTAGTCGCACCGTTCTTGAGTATGTTGCAGCAGGAACGAACCTAAGTTTTCCGGATAACGATCCCAGCTGCGCTCGACCAAGTCAGCTTGTCACAGTAGATCTTTGTCGTATGGGACTCTCCATACCTACCTCAAACAGGTCCAGCATTTCGTTTGAACTATGGCTTCCGGAGAACTGGAACAGCCGATTTATATCTACGGGCAACGGGGGTATAGATGGCTGTAGGTTCTTTATCCCAGTGCAGAACATTTTGCACGAATGTGTCGGACCTGACTGACGAGAGAACTCAGGTATAAAATACGAAGATCTCGCGTATACTACTGCAAATAGCTTTGCAGCTGTTGGTTCAAATAACGGTCACAATGGTACTACTGCTATTACAATGTACCATAATTCCGACGTAGTCACCGACTTCGCTTGGAGATCGTGCGTTTCTCTCGTCTACTAGCTCCAATTTTTCTTGAGTTATCCGTCAGTACTACGTCCATACGGAGGATGCTAACCTTGTCGCCTTTGAAAGGCTTCATACAATCACGGTCGTTGGCAAAAAACTAGTCAAACTCTTCTACGGTAAGACTCACGATAAAGCATATTACCTAGGGTGCTCTCTTGGTGGCCGTCAAGGTATAAAAGCGTCGGAGATGTTTCCTGCGGATTTCGATGGTATTGTAGCAGGGTCTCCTGCCCTTGACTTTAACAACCTCCAGTCGTGGAGAGCCAGCTTCTATCCCATGACTGGTCCGAACACATCTACTAATTTCATAACCGAGTCAGTGTGGTCAAATCTGATACATAACGAGATCTTGGACCAGTGTGACGGTCTGGACGGCGTCATGGATGGCGTTATTGAGGATCCCAACCTGTGTGACTTCCGTCCCGAAGCACTACTATGTGACAACGACACGGTCACAAATTGCCTAAGTTCAACTCAGGTGGAGGTGGTTCGGAAGATCTTCAGTCCCTTCTATGGCCTAGACGGTAATCTGATATATCCCGCAATGCAACCTGGAAGCGAGATCATGGCCTCTGAGAACTTATATGCCGGCGCGCCTTTCAGCTACTCTAAGGTGATGACTTTTGTAAACAGACTTGTTGCTCTCTTACTGATATCCCCCTGTTCTTCTTTAGAGCTGGTTCGAATACGTGGTCTATAACCCCACCTACAACGCCGACAATTTCAACCTCCACGACGCCGCCGTCGCCGAAGCTCTAAACCCTTCCAACATCCGGACCTGGCCCAGCACCCTTTCGAATTACCAGTCTGCCGGCGGCAAAATGCTCATCTATCACGGCCTGCAGGACAATCAAATCACAAGCTTCAACACTGAGCGTTTCTACGACCATCTCTCACGCGGAATGCAGGCTACCTCAGACGAGCTAGACCAGTTTTTGCGCTTCTTCCGCGTGCCGGGCATGTTCCATTGTAACTCAGGCCCTGGGGCATGGGTTTTCGGCCAAGGCGGCGGGGCATCGGCGGCAGGGGTGCCATTTACAGCTAAGTATAATGTGCTGGCAGCGTTGGTGCAGTGGGTGGAGAATGGAACTGCTGTGGAGGAGATAATAGGGACGAAGTTTTTGAACGACAGTGTTAGGCTTGGGGTAGCTTTTGAGCACCGGCATTGCAAGTAAGAGGGTTGAGATCGAGGTGAAATGCAAGGTACTAATGGTGTCGCAGGTACCCGTTGCGGAGCGCTTACGTTGGGGGCAATCATGAATTGTTGTCGAGCTGGGAATGTCTTTAGTAATGAGGTGCTTTGATTGGAGATGTGTGCCGAATTCGTAAATACATGTACAGACGGTAATGTTGGGGAAAGAGTACTCTTATATATTCGTTGACCGGAACAGATCCTGAGTTCGGGCGTTGTCCTGAGAAGCAGAGCTATTTGGAATGTCGGATCTAGGTAAGAGGATAAGCATAAGTCATGCATATGATAGGGGTATTTAAGTTGAGTTCAATACTTATCAAGCTCCTCTAGAGTAGTAAATATCGTTTTTGTACGCTTATTAAGTGCGAAAAAGTTATAAAAGAGGATTAGAAACCCCTAGAGCTACACTTCCTAGGGGTATCATTAGGATTGAGTTATCAAGTGTAAGCTCTCTATGCATGACTTATGCTCCATTCTCTTACTTGCCTACGACTATCTCCTATATAAGGTTATCTTAAGCACAGGTAGGGTGACCCATGCATATAGCAGGAATAGATTCCTCTTCGCCACAGCCGAGACATAGACAACTGAGTCGTTGCCCTCAATATCAGACTGTCTTTGGTACAACCCTCTCAGCATGCACAGGTCGACTCTCCAGCTCCAGGTCGATAGTCCGCACTATACCCCTCTCTCGCTCTTGTGCAGAAATCTGTGACGAGGTATTGTAATAACTATCCTGTGTGGAGGAAAGCTTATTAAAGCTTTGCCGCTTGAGCATAGCTTTGCGCACGGCTTCAAAGCAAGGGCGCATGACGATTAGACTTGCGGCGGTGATACCAATGTCCATCTCGACGATGGCGATGGTGAGGCCGACGATGGATGTATCTAGAGGGTGTCAGGATAGCACGAAGGTGAGGTAAGGCAGGGGCAAAGAAACCCACATTGGGGGTCGCTTGCAGTGTCGGCGGCAGGGTATATCATTATTATTAGCCTGACAATTGTGCAGCCGGTGTGACTGTTTTGCTTTAGCATTCTTGTCATCAGTCGCTGAACCATGCCAATACTTACATCAAACCGAGCAAAATCAATCCCATGAGCTCTGTAACCTCAGGTCGGGTTTGCCTCATCTTGCTGAGAGCGGGAAGAGGAGTGAAGATGATAAGGACGCTTGTGATGATGTTTGCGGCCGCGGTGTAGTACCGGAACTCGGTCAGGTCTATACATGTTCCTTTCTCCTTTGAATACCATGATTTGGACACCGGGGTGCACTGGAAGATGCTGACGAAGAAGGCTGCTACATAATAAGCAATGATAAGGCCAGTCAACACCCATACCACCACGCGCGTTGCTCGGATTAGACGAGAATTTGCTCTCTTGAAGATATTGTGGTATATCAGACAGATAGAGAGCTTGGTTGCCATTGTGGTCAATTTGAAGAAGATTTGGTTTAGCCAGAGAAGCTGAATATCCGTCAGGGTACCTTTTATGGTTCGTTACCAAGGGCTGCTTACCTTCAATGGCACTGGCGAGGAGCTGATCGCCTTTGGAAGGTTGTACTTGTGTTGGCCGTAGCCCCACTGCGTAACGCCTGGAGATGAATATTAGCATTCTTGATTTTGGAGGATAGTCTTGCAACGGTGAAGTAGCTCACATGCTGCATTAAAAGCATCCTGGGCCAGTGATGAGACCTATTTCAAAGACTTTCAGCCCCAAATCTGGTTTTGCTTATCAAAACCCTGCATATGTTCTCATGAAATAGAGATAGTAGGGCAAGACTTGCCAGAGCAGCTGCAAGCAACCAATCAGAAGCCGACGTTTTTCTGGTGTAAAGACGAAAGCCGAGGCGAGATGTGACAAAGCAGAAGGCAATAATGCCGAATATGAGCGTGTTGACAATCAAAATTGGGCCTCGACTGTCAACCATTGTAATTAGGGTATAATCTTTGAGCTTCGTTGATTGACCGACGATTGGGTGAGCTAAGTTGATTCACAAGGAACGTGAGTTGGAGGGAAGCCTTGCCATTTTATATCCTATTCCTGCAGCTGAAATCTAATAGAGGCACAGTCATGCATCTGGCAGAGAACAAAATCCAACAGAACTTGTAACAAGCCACAGATGATATTATCCACGCCTGAATCGCCGATGCGGTCCATGATGCACAAACCAGTGGCTTTTCATCTAGCGCGCTATTCGTTGCTATAATTGTACAGCCCAGAAAGGATTTTCTTAGTGGCGAATGAGGAGTCAGAAATTTGCGGATCAGGCCTCCCAGGCAGCATAAAGGTCCCGCTGTCACACAGAATGCATTTGAATGTTAGATATAATAAGGTGGTAGAAGAGGTTGTGTGTGCCAGAAGAGGTAGGAGGTGCGCGATGTCTACCATGCATGATGATCACCTCACTCATGCAGCACACTCGCGCCTCTAAACATTGAGCAGACTCAATCGGTGGTCGTGTTCTAGGCCATCAGCGAGCCATCACTCTCAAATGCCATAAAGTATCCACTTCTATCGCCTCGCCAGCATGAGACATCCTCAATGGAGGGCAAATGAACCTCAGAAGGGCGCTAAGTATCTGTTTGAAGTCCTGATCACCGTAGAATGCAGCTTTGAGAGAGCAGTACTGAGGCGCTAGGTAGGAAGAGGCGGCGGCAAGGACGTCTGGAACGAGCCCGCGAGCGACTATCTTAGAACATGATCGCCTGGACCAAATCCATCGTAAATCAAGCCCCTCTTGTTTCATAGGATGTTGATAGATAGATTTGATACCACACTCTGAAGACCTGAGGCATGGACCTGAGGGATGGGCCTGCAACGGCCTGCTCTGAAGCTGCTTCTGTCTGCTAAGCGTTGAACTTTAAGGTGGGTAAGCTCGCAAGGCTTTAGGGCTGGGGGTAAGGTAGGTAGCTCTGGAACAAATCTCAGGGTACCTTTGGTAGGGTTAGGGCTAGGTTCGAATTGCTCGTGCCTCAAGTCTTGGCATCACCAAGCTCGAAAAGGTAACGAAGACTGTCTGCGTGTTGTACACCATAGCTTCAATCCTTCCACGCAGCTTTTCTAATGATTGTTAAGTCATACTAAGTCATT
The DNA here is from genome assembly GCA_000482085.2 of Cladonia metacorallifera KoLRI002260. Taxonomy (NCBI): domain Eukaryota; kingdom Fungi; phylum Ascomycota; class Lecanoromycetes; order Lecanorales; family Cladoniaceae; genus Cladonia; species Cladonia metacorallifera. Next base: position 1,222,459 of record KI911118.1, on the reverse strand, counting down.
ACCCACAATGAAGTCCGCGAGATCGCTGGCCGTGCGCGGTTGAGCGACTTACTGGAAGGCGCCAGATTGCTCTACGGGAGAGAAGTGCTTACCATAATAGAATTGCAAAATGACAAGTAGTGCAGATGGAAACGAGACAGTCAGCAGTCCACGATATGGAACAGAAGCCCAAGCCGCTCAGTACAGCACAAGGTCGTCGAATCGGTTCGACTCCGCAACGCCCACTCGAACAATGGCACACGAACACAGTCCAATGACACCCATGTACCCGTTGTGGGACGCCAAAATATCTATAGCGGTGGATCCGGTAGCCCTGATAACTACGGAATGTATCACGGTTACTTCTGCAATGAGGAAGCACGCGCGATGGGCCCATTCATCGGTTTCAGCAATATTGGGAGGCGGCCCTTCTATGGCCAGGGATATTAGTCGCCTTCAAAAGCCCGGTGACAGGACCTCGCCAGCAGGGCAGAGGTCGGGTAGGACGGTTGATGGCGCACTTGGGGATGATGACACCTTGGCTAGTCGTTGGGGTCTCAGGGGAAAGAAAGGAAAGAGCATGCAAGACAATCCTTTGCTCTCAGCGTTCGCCCGCTTGAGAAATGATCTCAGAGGCTGTACAGGTAGGCAATGTATATAAGAAAGTCTGGAGCGATAGCTAATTCTTCCCAGATATTAGAAGCTTTGACATCCCTGCGTTATTACATCCCTTCCTTCAAGTTATCCGTTCATCTTCGACTTCAGCTTCCATAACATCTCTCGCTATTGTTGCAATAACGAAATTCTTTGCATACAATCTCATAGGAAGGGACTCACCGCGCTTACCATTGGCTATGCAGCTGCTTTCCGCCGCTATTACTCATTGTCGATTTGAAGCTAGTGACTCCGCAGCGGATGAAATCGTCCTCCTCGGTATATTGGAGCTCATGGAAAACATGCTGTCTGGGCCCGGAGGCGATTTGCTTGGAGATGAGAGCGTCTGCGAGATGATGGAAACTGGCCTCAGCATGTGCTGTCAGAACCGCCTTTCCGAACTATTACGGAGGAAAGCCGAGATGTCAATGATCACCATGTGTCAAATTATCTTTGAGCGCCTAAAGTCTCTCGAGATTGAAGCAGGAGAGGATATTGGAATCATGGAAGCTGATGGTGAAGAGAGTGCGAACGTTGCTATGAACAATCCTGCAGTAAACGGCACCACTGTTGTGTTACAACCTTCCGCAATCAATGATTCATCTTCGACCATAATTGAAGAGGCCAGTCAAGCCCCAACGGAGACTGTAGAAGCCTTGAAGAGTCTCGAGTCGCCGTCTGATAATAATCATGGCGTAGCATCTGCTAAAACAGACAGCAGTGAGTCAGGGTCAAAGCCGTCCAGCATTGCTGAAGATTTAGGCACTGCTCAGCCGAGTGCAAGTGCTTTGGACCTTACACGACAGGCAGAGCAGAGTTCTGACGAACCAGCCACCATCAAGCCGTACTCTTTACCCTCAATTAGAGAGCTCTTCCGTGTCCTTGTTGATCTTTTATCACCACAAAATCGTCAACATAGCGATGCTTTGAGAGTCATGGCGTTGAGGATCATTGATGTGGCCCTTGAGGTTGCCGGGCCCTCAATTGCAAAGCACCCGAGTCTGGCAACGTTGGCAAAGGATGATCTTTGCCGGTATCTGTTCCAGCTAGTACGCTCGGAAAATATGGGACTCCTCAATGAATCTTTGCGAGTCGCAGGAACGCTGCTTGCTACGTGTAGAGAAGTTCTAAAATTGCAACAAGAACTCTTCTTGTCTTATTTGGTTGCTTGTCTTCATCCAAGAGTTGAGATTGAGGATGAGCTTGGCATAGATCCTGCATTGTACGAGGGCGTGCCTAAGACACCGAAGCTAGTGAAGCCTGCTGCATCTCAAGCCAGTAGTGGCCGATCAACTCCTGTTCCTATCAAAGAACGTCAGAAACTCGGGATGGAGGGAGGCGCAAGAAAGCCCGACTCTAGGGAGGCCATGGTGGAAAGTATAGGTGCATTGTCTCGGATTCCTAGCTACCTCGTGGAGCTTTACGTCAACTACGACTGCGAAATAGATCGCAGCGACTTATGCGAAGACCTTATAGGCCTGCTTTCTCGGAATGCATTCCCGGACTCAGCGAGATGGAGTACTACGAACGTGCCACCATTATGTCTTGACTCTCTCCTCGGTTATGTTCAGTTCGTCGCAGACCGTCTTGAGGATAAGCCAGCATATCAGGGGTATCCAGACCTTGGGAAATTACGGGAGCAGCGAGCTCGCAAGAAGATCATCATCCGAGGGGCTACTAAATTCAACGAAAACCCAAAGGCTGGAATTGCATTTCTTGCTTCGCATGGCATCATTGACAATCCCGACAGCCCTCAGTCTGTCGTCAAGTTCTTTCGAGGCACGACAAGAATCTCGAAGAGCGTACTCGGTGAGTATTTATCGAAGAAGTCTCACGAGGAACTCCTGGTTGCGTTCATTAATCTCTTTGACTTTGCTGGTAAACGAATAGACGAAGCATTAAGAGAATTGCTTATTACGTTCCGTCTGCCGGGGGAATCGGCGCTCATTGAGCGAATTGTCGTTGTCTTCTCTGAAAAATACTGCGGCAGTGCTCCGCCTGATGGAATTGCCGATAAAGATACTGCGTTCGTTCTTACATACGCTATTATCATGCTGAATACGGACCAGCACAATCCTAATCTCAAAAAGGATAAACGAATGACGTACAACGACTTTGCTAGAAATCTGAGAGGGGTCAATGGTGGTAAAGACTTTGCTCCCGAATATCTGCAAGGGATCTATGACTCTATCAAGAGCAATGAAATCATCCTACCAGACGAGCATGATAATAATCGAGCCTTCGACTACGCTTGGGAGGAATTGTTGATCAAGGCTCGCACATCTTCTTTGTTGACTATGTGTGATACAAACGCTTTCGATGCTGACATGTTCAGCGCTACTTGGAAGCCTATAATTGCAACTCTCTCATACGTGTTTATGTCTGCTTCGGACGACGCTGTTTTCTCTAGAGTCGTTCTTGGATTCGATCAATGCGCTCAGATCTCAGCCAAGTACAACATCACGGATGCTCTCGATCATATAATCTTTTGTCTTAGCTCGATGTCGACCTTAGCTTCGGATGCACCCACAAACACAGCGCTGAACACAGAGGTCCAGGCTGAAAAGAAGAGCGTAATGGTCAGCGAGCTAGCTGTCAAATTTGGAAGAGACTACAAAGCCCAATTAGCTTGCGCTGTGCTATTTAGGCTAATACCCAAGAAGGAGACTAAGATACGAAATGGGTGGAATTATGTAAGTAGAATATTTCGGAATACCGTCTCTACTAATTGCTTTGTAGATTATCCGTATCTGGCTGAACTTGTTTACCAATTCTCTTTTAAAGCCTTCGTTTTCCAGATCCGAAGATCTGCTGGACATTCCACCAATACCGCTTCAAACACCATCACAAGTTATTGACAGAGAACAGCGCAGCAGTGAAGGCGGGATCATCTCGACCTTTAGTTCTTTCCTCTCAAGCTATGCGGCAGACGATCCACCTGAGCCATCAGAAGAGGAGCTAGAGAGCACTTTATGCACTGTAGACTGCATCGATTCTTGCCCCATGAACAAGATCTTCTCAAAAGTCTTGTGAGTAGGATCCATAACCGTGACTAGAATACATGCTGACTAATGCGAAGAGCTATGCCTGCCGAGACTCGTCAAAGCCTAGTCCAGGCTCTTCTCAACAAGTTGCCGGAACCAGCATCACCTGTTGTAATATCTGTCAGGCCTGAGAGACCCGTGGCCAGTCCAATTAGAACGAATGGACACCGTACTAATCCGTCAACACCCTCATACGACCCTTCTCTGGTTTTCGTCCTTGAGCTGGCGACAATTCTGGCAACACGAGACCAAAGATCAGTCGCATTGATGGGGCAAGCTGTTGCAGATGCACTTCAGACGATTATAAGAGATGCCGCAAATATCCATCCCCTAGTGTTATCACGAGCAATCTTTTATCTTCTTTATCTCTTGAACGTCAGCCAGGTGAGTCTGAGTACCCGCCTCATGTACACACAGCTAAAGGTGATATAGGATCATTCTTTTGTCCGAGCACCTGTCATACTCCACGCCATCGCAGGTTATGAGCAATCGACTCTGGAAAAGGCCGCAATGCCGATTTTGAAAGGACTGACACTATGTATACGGGATCCAACACCTCTAAGAAATGAGATCACAAGCACACCAGACTTCTGGTCGATAATACGCAGTCTACACGAGATACCCGAAGCTGCTGGCAGGGCGTTTGATCTTGTGGCAAGAGTAGTATCCGGGCCACCACCAGCAGTGACTTCAGATAATTATAAGGAAACCGTATCATTGTTGAATCGTTTTGCTGCTGCAGGTAGCGTTGGAGCTGTGATCGAGCAGAAGCGCGACAATTATGCCAGAAGGAAAGAGAAGCCCTCAAAACCACCGCCCAAGCCTCGGTATGTGACAATGCCCAGAGGATGCATGGTTATCAGGCTGACCACGAATAGTGAAAACGATGTAGTCGAACGAGGATATAGGGCCGTCGTTATGATATACAAGCTGACCAACCGAGTACCAGCTCTTATTGAACAGTCGCACTTGGAAAGGAACGAAGGTTCGTTTCCCAGTGTTCTTCTCTACTATCTCCCTTTCTGATTCCTGTACAGCATGGCTAGCATACTGGTCCCCCATCTTCGAGGCCCTCCGCTCCCAATGCCTCAACCCCTGCCGCGAAATCCGCCACCAAGCCTTCGCCTGCTTGCAAAATTCCCTCCTCTCCCCCGAACTCGCATCGGCAGACCACCAGGAATGGACCGCCATCTTCGGCGAAGTCCTCTTCCCTCTCATATCCCGCCTACTAAGACCAGAAATCTACCAGACTGACCCTGTCGGCATGAGCGATACGCGTGTCCAAGCTGCTAATCTCCTCTGCAAAATATTCTTGCATTATCTCGTCCTCTTATCCGAGTGGGAGGGTATGTTAGATCTGTGGCTTAGAATCCTAGATATCATGGATCGCTTGATGAATAGCGGACAAGGCGATCATCTCGAGGAAGCCGTGCCGGAGAGTTTGAAGAATATTCTGCTTGTTATGGCGGATGGCGGGTTCATTAAGCCGCCTGTGGATGGCCAGCCGAGAACGGAGTTGTGGGATGAGACGTGTAAGCGCGTGGACAGGTTTTTGCCAAATCTTATTGGCGAGATCTTCCCGGAAGTTGGGAAGATGCCGGAGAAGGAAAGAGAAGTCGCTAAGGAGAAGGAGGAGGAAGGGGGGGAAAAGAAATCTGTTGGGCAGCCTCCTGTTAGTGAGCCGTAGCCGCAAGATGTTGATTGAGTTTAAATCTGAAGTGATAGCTGGCGTGAGCTTGTTTAGCATTTTTGTAAGCATTTGTGAAAGTTTAGAGAGCGAAGATTGGAGTAAGAGATCTTTTAAGCGGCTCTCTTGTGCAAGAGCCAGCTGCATTGCAGATTTCATTTTATAGAGTGAATATCAACTATGTTAGGAACATGGCTCTAAATATTGGTCTTTTTCAGCCCCCTCTATATCATCACTTTGGTTGTTCTCCGAGTCCAGCATCAATAGCCCACACCTTGTGCACAAGTTTGGACCCCCCCAGATAACCAAAGGCTCCCTAGGCGGGCCTATGTAGCTGCCCGTGACCGAACTAATCGGCTTGTGGCGTGGCTTTGGTCTGTAATCCCCAGAGGGCATATCGTGATCGACGCAAGCTAGACTCGGACTATTTCTGCTGCTGAGGGCGTATAACAGGTCGGTACATTCAAGTCTTAGAGAATGATCGTCCGCTAGGACAGCGAGAGCTTTCTGCCTCTCGTTGAACGGTGTGTTTTACGATATTCGTCTGCCATACCGATAACCACCTCTCACTCGTCATCCAGATCCACATCCAACGCGTCCGGATTTGCAGCCACAACCGCCTTCTCAGGCTGCGGTATATTGCCCGCCTGTGGTCCACTGGTTGCAGCAACGAATCCTATCGGCGCTCTCGCTTGCCGCTCCAGCGCTGCCATAGCGTCAGCTTTCTCACCCGCTCCATCCACATCGTCCCCGTTCTCTGCATCCTCAGGCTTTTGCTGGCTTCTGGCAAGCGCTTGTGAAGCAATGAAGTTGACATCCGTGTTATACTGAGCTTGTACGCTACGCTTAATGCGAAGCATCTCTTTAAAGGTGTCTTCATTTCCGTGCTGGACTTCGAATTGTTCCCATTTCTGCCAAAAGGTGGGTGTCGTTCTTGGATCGCAGAATTGGGATGCGTGGCCGTAGATTGCTCTCGCTCTGTCGATTTCACCGAGGCGTCGTTCCATTTCTGCGAATTTGAGACACATATCTCGAGCTTCTCTATCGGGGAGTGCGGTGATTGCCCTTTCGTAGATTGGACGGGTAGAGGTGAGGCCGAAGTTCGAGGCGGACTTGGTGATGTAGAAGTTGAACATTTCGAATTTGTCTTCGTCGGAGACTGCCCGAGTCGCTCGTTCGTAGATTCGCATAGCATGTCGGGCGAGGCCACGCTCTTCTTCCAGGTTGCCAAACATCAGGTACAGAGTCTTAGCGAACCTGGGTGGGCAGCCTTCTACTGCTTGCTCGAAGAGATCCCGTAGTCTCTCAATGCCAATCTTGCGGTCAACAGCTTTGGTTAGGTATAAATTCCATATTTCGAAGGCAACTGGGTAGTTGAACAGGTCCAGCCCTCTTTCGTAGATTTTGAATGACTCCTCGTAGTATTTGTTCTCTTCCAGAAGATTTGCGTAGTTGACCACTGTCTGCGGTGTGGCTATTCGTAGCTCGAAGATCCGGTCGTAAACCTTCCTGGTCTCTTCAAGGGTGCTCACGCTCTCCACCAGGTCGACGTAAAAGCTCCACAACTTCCAACTCTTGTGCACTCGTTGCTGCGGTGAAAGCGTTTCATCGAAGTAATCCACTGTGCTTCTTTTCGGAGCCTGTGTTGCCTTGGCCATAATGTCCACTGCCCGATCAAAGTTCTCATTTCTAAGCTCCATCTCTGCCCAGCCACACCAAGTCTCGGCAAGTTCTGCTACCGACTTGAAAGGGACTTTGACGGCTTTCTCCATAATGATGCGAGCACTTCGCAAGTCACCACCCTCCTCGTAGAACTTCGCGTAATTGAGCCATAACTCATGGAATTTGCCAACGGCTTTCCTGGGCTGTATTGCGGCAATAGCATCTGTGTACGTTTGGACCACCTCCTTCTTGTTATCGCCCCACAGCCCGACCCTCTTCTCCCATTCGTTCACATTATTCGGATTCTGCCGCAGCAGCACATCGTTTACCAAGAACGGTCGTCGGTCCATGAGCTGCTCAAATCGCATCATTCGGATGTCCAGATCGAAATCTGCATCCTCATTGATTTTCCCTTTCTCAGATCTTGCTGCGGCCGCATCCATGAGGGTGCTGATGATCGATTCTTCAAATTCCACATAAGAGTCAAATATGATTGTGAAGTCTCGCACGGTCATGACAGTCGTGATTCCTTCCTCAAAAACATCCCTTGCTTTTTCAAAATTCCCTTTCGTGATCCAATATGTCGCAAGGCCTGCCCAGAGTTTCCCTCGTTGGTCTGTGAATCTTTCAATGCCACTACGAACGATCTGCTCCACATCTATTCCAACTGTGTCTCCGGTATCAATTTCTTTTGCCCTTGTAACCAATAAATCTACCATTTCACTCCATAGCTGAAAGTTACTCTTTGTGTACCTGCTCCGAAACTTGGGGTTGTTCAAAATATCCATGTATTTCTTTACAGCTTCCGTGTATTGACCCATCTCAACCAACAGCTCAATGAAATCCTCGCTGTCTTCGGGGTGAATCTGCATGTAACGCCTCCAGATCTTTATGGCAGTATCTCCGGATACAGAGTTGGCGAAAGGTCGAAAAAGCGCCCAGATGCGATTATGCTGAGTGATTGGCAAAGCACGCAGGGCTCTGTCGAAAGTTCGGCGCGTGGCAGTGATAAGGGGTTGCTTCATTAGGAACGACAGGTACATCTCCCAGATTCTTGGCATTTTGTTCAGTAAGATGAGGGCTCGCTCGAACGACGCATTGACCTTAGCAAACTCCGCTGAGTGAATCGCCGCATTTTTATTTCGAAGGTGCTTAATCCTAAGCTCCAAATACATCTTCCAAAGCTTATACGACCGCGGTAACTGCATGCAAGCCCTCTCAAGTACAAAAGCCTTTTCGAGAAGGGAGCCATGCTGGTGCTTATAGTCAATATAGATCAGCCAGGGCTTGATAGATCCAGGATCGCGAAGAATATCTTGCTCGTATATGACATCGTCTGAGGACTTCATGATTCATTAGCAGCAACACATTGTCGGGCAGCTGGACATTGACTTACAATGAGATAGAGAGAGGGATCTGTGTTTTGGACAGTGGCCTTCGCAGTTAGTTCGTTTTGGGCTGCCATGGCTGGTAGGAGAACACCGGGCATGTCTGATACACGGTCAGCACAGCATTTGAAGCTGGCGGCAGATTCTCGTCAGAACACAGATAGTTTTGAGAGACCAGGCGTGTTAAAAGCGCCGATAATACGGCAAACGCTAACGGCGTTTATCGCGCCGACCACCGATCGTTATACCGAGCATGCATGTGCTTCAAGCTTCTTGGGGATATGCACTAATGAATGGAAAGCTCCAACCTGTTTCAGCCCATTGATCTTCAATACGCCCGTTGAGCTAATCAGACGTGTCGTTGGATATACTTGCGCAGTAGACATTCAGCATTGTTGTTGATCTTCTGCACAAGTACCTCGAGATAAGGACGTCATATCAAATAGTGACTATCGTACAAGATGTCTGGTGCAGGTGTATGCGACATGACCCCGAACTACTTGATATGGACAGCAAACTGAACTAGTGAATCTATCTAGGACAGAGAGGCTGTGTTCCCTACACGACAATCCTTGGGTCTCATGAAGAGCAAACTCAAGGGTGCGGAGACCGGGCACAGCTTACTTAAAAGGAAAAGCGAGGCTTTGACAAAGTACTACCCCAGGTCCATCTTGAAGCCCGTTACTAACGCTCCACTAGGCGCTTTCGAGGTAGGGAAGCGTATAAACCCTCTGTATAGCAGTATTAATCCGGCAATAGAGATAACGAGACGTATTGACGAAGCGAAACGGAAGATGGGTCGCGTGATGCAGATTGCTGCCTTCTCATTGGCAGAGGTGACATACGCAGTAGGGGGAGATATTGGATATCAGATACAGGAGTCCGCAAAGCAAGCCAGGTTTCGAGTCCGAACGAAGCAAGAGAACGTCTCGGGCGTGTTCCTGCCTCAATTCGAGAGTTATACTACGGAAGGGAACAATGATTTTGGTCTAACAGGGTTGGGAAAAGGTGGCCAGCAGGTACAACGTTGCAGAGAGACCTATGCAAGAGCTGTTGAAACACTAGTGGAGCTTGCTAGTCTGCAGGTGGGTTACACTTGATGGTACGTCCCTCAGTGGAAGCTTCTGCTAACCGCCCCGTAGACAGCATTCGTTATTCTCGACGAAGTGATAAAGGTAGTAAATCGAAGAGTGAATGCGATCGAGCATGTTATCATACCACGCACAGAGAACACCATCAAATACATTAACTCGGAACTAGACGAGCTCGATAGAGAAGAGTTCTATCGGTTAAAGAAGGTCAAAAACAATAAGTTGCGGGATACCGAAGCTAAGGATAAGGAAGCGGCTTCCAAGAAGAGAGACAGCGATAAGGAAAACGTGGCTGACGACCCTGGGGCTACTGACATTCTTGGGGAGCAAGAGGATCAGGATGTCATATTTTAGGTTGTGCGTGGACCCGTCTCCGCGACTGGCTTTTCCTAGCACTGGTAAATTCACTCGAGGCACTGTAGTGGTTGGGTGTCCAGATGTCACGTACCCCGACCGGGCCTGGTATATGGTATAGCGTGCATGAGCGAGTACATTTAGCAAGCGAGCAACCGGACTCCGCAATAAGACAAAGACTAATTTGAATGTGGTATCATTGACGTTGATAAACAACCTTAACAATCTTACCCTCCTCACCCAACGTCATCCCAGCCGTACTCTCCTTAGCACTGATAGCTCCAGCCTCAGCTTCATACTCCACGAAAGCTATTCCTCTCCTCCCAGGCACCAACCGTACTTCCCTGAACCCTTCAAATCTGCCAAATATAGCCGTAAGTCCCTCGACACCGTAGTCGTCCGGTAGATTCTGTACGAATAGGATCTTGTTCGGTGGAAGATATTCTTCTGGTATGACAGCTCCTGCTGCTGGATTTGATGATTTAAGACCAGCGCCACGGGCAGCTTTGACTGGGCGTGACGGTTCTGGTGCTGCTCCTCCTGCAGGTCTTTTGAGTTTCTTTTGTGCTTCTGCGGCCTCTGCAGCTTGTTTCCTTTCTATAGCTCAATGGTCAGCCGTTACCCAAAAACAGGATGGAGGATAGGCGGCCATACCTTTCTCAGCTAACCTCCTGCGCTTATGTGCCTCGAACTCCTCCGGGTTCCCTTCTCTTTGTACAATCGCGTCACTTTTTGTCTTTGCGTAATCTAGTTGCATAGGCTTATCGAACAATTCAAAACCTTGGACTTCTTTTATTGCGCGCTCAGCGGCTTCCACTCCGTCAAATACGATGAATGCTTGGCCTTTGGCCTTTAGATTTGTTTTTGCAACGAGGTCAATAACATTGCCATATTCGGAGAAGATTTCGGTAAGCGCCTCTTTGAGCTGATCGGGCTTTATTCGCTCTTCCAAATTCTTGACCTGGCCGGGTTGTCAGCTTTGAGTTTGGCTCGGAGACATTGTGAGGAGCAAGCTGGGCGTACTGACATAGACTCTGAAAATCCGTCAGTAACAGCAGATGATGAAAAGGGTATAGGACCAACGTGGGATTTGGTGGGTTTGTAGTACCATTATGGCCCGCTACTGCTGCCATTTTGTCTAAGCCAGTTGGTGGTCAATGTCTTACAACTTTGAAGGTCTTCGAGCCTCTCGCATAAGGCTCGGCTCTAGCGCGCGTCTTCAAAGGCGGCAATGCTTCCTAGCGCTTCGGCAATATAGTCTTAACCGTGCTTCAAGGTGATAAACATTGAGTCATTTCCGATGATGACTGGATGCTCCTTTTCAGGAAAATTCCTCCTCTCGGGGGCTCATCTAAGATCTTAAAGACTAGAGATAGGTATCTTGCCTCTCTGAATCCAGCTATGACCAGAACAATTACTCTTACAGATCAAGAGGCCAAACTCCGTCAACTCTTGCTTGATGTCTCTGAATACATTGGAACATTGGACGGCCGTGCAAAGCCGCAGCTCAGAATTACTGGGGGCTGGGTTCGGGACAAGCTCCTAGGTTCACAAAGCATGGACGTCGATATTGGTATCGATACAATGACCGGTCTCGACTTCGGTAATCTAATGAAACAGTATTTGGATAAACCAGAAACCACAGCCAGATATGACCAGAGTATACTCGGACGCTTGGCTAAGATTGAAGCAAATCCTGAAAAGTCTAAGCATCTGGAGACCGTGACTACGAGAATACTAGGTCTCGATATAGATTTGGTCAATCTTCGTAAAGAAACCTATACTAAGGACAGTCGTACTCCTACCATGGAATTCGGAACTGCAGAAGAAGATGCTCTCCGTAGAGATGCCACTATCAACGCTCTCTTTTACAATTTGAATACTGAGGAAGTAGAAGATTTCACTGGAAGGGGCCTCCAGGACATGGAACGAAAAGTAATCAAAACGCCGCTAGCACCGGTGCAGACTTTCAAAGATGATCCACTAAGAGTATTAAGATGCATACGTTTTGCAAGTCGCCTTGGCTACCGAATCGCTGAGGAGGATGAGCAAGCTATGCGCGACAACGAGATCAAAAATGAACTGAAGAGGAAAATTAGTCGCGAAAGAGTGGGCGTGGAGATTACGAAGATGCTGAAAGGTGGGTTATAATATATTGCAATTGCCGCTCATCTGACATAGTGCAGGGCCAAATCCTCACACGGCACTCAGCTTAATTGACCGGCTGGGCTTGTATGATGTTGTCTTCACCGATCCGACCGACCCAGAATGGGTATCGGTATGCACTACTCAGTGGAAGCGAGGTTACGATCAATTCTTAGAAATCACCAGAGCTTCATCAGTGGGAGTGAACAGCTCTTCCACCCTGGAAAAGATCGCTTCACTCCTATTACGAGACACAGACGACGTATTTTTAGCTTGGATGCTGGCATGCTTTGTTCCCTTCGCAGAAATGGTGGCAAAAGCCCCTAAGAAGTCAAATTCGAAAAGGCTGGAGCATCCAGCAAAATTGGCGGCTCGAGAAGGCATCAAAGCTGATAACAATATCTGTAAAATCGTTGAAAACGCAGTCTCTCACCGCGAAGAGTTAATCAGGTTAAAGGACGAGGTGAATTACGATAATGAACTTTCAATCGTACCTTCTAAGAGAAAACAGGCTTCGTCCAGCCGGGAGAGCCAAGGACAGGCTATTCGTCGCTGGGATACCTATTGGCGAAGCAGTGTGTTGTATGCTCTACTAACAGAAGTGACAAAGACAGAGTCACTGACAGGTATGTATATGCTACTGCCAATACTTGATTCATTCTCACTGTGGTAGAAAAACAAACCATCCTAGATGGTTACGCTCGTTGGTTATCAAATCTTCAGGCCCTAAACCTTCTTGACGTGAATCGCTTGAAGCGAATCGTGAATGGTAATCAACTATCGGAAGCTCTCGGCATTAAGAGTGGCCCATGGACGAAGAAAGCTTTGGACATCGCAATGGAATGGCAGCTCCGCAATCCAGAGGAGACTGATCCAGCTGGTGGTATTGCAGAAGTCGTGGAGAGGAAGCGGGAGCTTGGCATAGCTTAAGCGGCTTGTGCTTTGGAAACAATAAGCGAAGCCTTGTCATGGCTGCCAAGCAAAGCGCACTGTTGGGCACACTTAAGAGACTCAACAAATGCAAGTCGAGATGAATGCAAGTATCGTGGCTTTCTCACCTTCTTTCTCTGCTAATTCTGTCACAGGATAGACAGCAATGGCCATTGTAGCCCTTCAAGGTAGCGTACGACTCCGTACCACGGTCGAGAATTTTGACTCATAAAAGAGGCGGTTTGTGGGCTTGAAACCCGACAAGATGCCAGATCTCTCCTCTATTACAAGAATTTTGGTTTCTTCAGGGCTTAATACAGCCAATAGTCATGGCGCAGTCCTGGCCAACAGACCCATATATGTCTATACCTTTCCTATACTTAAGTGGGTGTGCCTCCACTTTATCTTCTTTCAAGCCACTAGTGCCACAACGCCAACTTAACATTGCCCAACAAGACGCCAAATCCCTCCTCTATTGCAAGATTTTTGGTTCTCTCGGAGCTTAATGCAACCAATAATTTTGGTGCAGTCCTGGCATACAGACCCTATATAAATGCCTCTCTTTCCCCCAATTTCCTGTGTCCTTCCACCTTTCACATACCTTCTATATATATATCTATATATATACTGACCTTTCCAGCTCCATTCTACATCCAAAGTCTAGATCACAAGCAACAAACTCCCCCTGAAAGATGTATTCCCTCAAGCAACTCACCCTCACCCTCCTCTTCCTCCTCGGCCTCATCGCCACCCTCATCCCCACCATCGCCGCCGTCCAGACAACCAAAGAAGACGCCGACTCCGGCAAAGTCACCGGCTTCACCCACCTCAACGCCAGCTCCCACGATGGCGACTACCTCGAAAGCACCTTCTGCTACTGCGGCTACGGCATCGATCTCAACGACACCCAATACGACGAAGCCCACTACTTCCAATTCGACTACTACAACCGCCACCTGAACACCACCTTCATCGCGCAGCACTTCTGCTCCAAGCGCATCGACGACAAATACACCTGCTTCAAACCCCGTAGCGCTGAAGGCGCCCACTTGGATAACGATTTGGAATTCGATTGGAGCGGAGGCGTTTGCAAGACTTGGCCGAGAGCGCATTTCGATCATGGGTTTGTGGAGACTTTGAAGACTGTGGATGAATTTTGCTATTGGCCGCATTATGCGAATAGGAGGGCTGATCAGATGGATGATTGGATTATGTTTAATGGGCAGAAGAGGGATGTTAGCTCGTTTGGACATCAGGGGTATCGGGAATTGCAGTGGGATCCTGTGAGGGCCAAGTGTGATGATTTGTGCGAAACTTATCATGACATGCCGGTCATTGAGGGGAATGAGCTGGCTGAGTCGAGGGTCGTTATCAATGATCATGTGGATGATATGTGCGATTCTTGCAAATGAGGGTACCTGGTTTGGTGGTGGTCCCTTGGGCTGTTGGGGTGCGCTACTGCTGCTGCTCTTGATACCTGAGGTGGTTGTCACCTATTTGAGAGGGACTTGGAGTTTTCTTTTGTTTTTCTGATTGGCATGGCGTGGGAGTTTTATTATATATATACCCATTTAATACCATTCTCTTCCCTTACCTATGCTTACCTCATGATTCCATACACTGAATACTCACCTCAAGCCTTTCCTCTCATTGCGCAAGAGAGCGCTTGATAGCAGTTCACGGCATATTTTCGAAAATTTCTCTCGCTTCATTGTGCTGCCAAGTCTCGCTACCAGCCTTTCAATATTCTTATTCCCATAAGGCTGTGAACTCTATTCCCAGGCAGAAGCGGTATGGGTATTGCTCCCTGTCACACTCATGTGTTCGCTGTGTCTTGCATATCAAGAGGAGAGAAGGGCTGATGCTTTACGTGAAGACTTTTTTGTTGTGACTTGCGTACGATAGCAATTGATAGTTTGGAGTCCATTAGAACACATTGTTGGGTGCCGGGTTTTTTTAGATCTAGTGCAGAGAGGAGTGGTCTTCGTAGAATTATGCCCGAAGAGTTTGGCGGCAGAGAAAGTTCTCTTTCGTGCTTTTCCAGAAGCTCTAATAACCAGTGCTAATGTGTTCAGATTTTTGATTAAATTGCGTTTTTCAGTTTACTATATAAAAGTGCAAGCTAGCTATATTTTCCGTTCTAAAAATCCTCACAATTTCGACTGACCGGGATCCGAAATCTTGATGGTCAACTTCCCAAAATGTTTCTGATCGAACATGTACTGGTACGCCTCCTTCACCTCTTCAAGCCCGAAGACTTTCTCATCAACGACTGGCTTGATGTTATTCGCATCAATAGCTTCGTTCATGTCTTCGAACTGCCGTCGCGATCCTACCATTACTCCGCGGACAGTGCAGACGTTGGTCAACGCCTCCAAGAAGCTTGGTTGCTCCTTCGAGAAGCCTCCTAGGAAACCAATGACGGAGATGACCCCTTCGGTGCGGATAGCCTTGAGTGATTGAGCCATTGTTTTGGGACCGCCTACTTCGAGGATGTGTGCGCAGCCAACGCCATTGGGGGTTAGCTTTTTGGCTGTTTCACCCCAAGAGGCGTCGGTTTTGTAATTTATGACGTGGTCCGCGCCTAAGTCTTTCAAAACTTTGGCTTTGGCGTCTGAGGAGGTCGTGGAGATAACACGGGCGCCGGCGGCTTTGGCAAACTGCAGTCACCACTTTGTTAGTATGCTCAAGTTGAGGAGTAACGTTCAGGCAAGATGCAGGTATAAGATATTACGTACCTGCAAGGCAAACATGCTAACACCTCCGGTCCCCTGCGTCAGGACTGTATCCCCTGGCTTCAACCCCTTTCCTTCGAGCCCGTACAATGCATTCCACGCGGTTACGGCGGCACATGGGAGCGTACTACCCTGCTTGAAGTCCAAGGTCGTAGGCATCTTAACCAAGCCTGACTCTTCAAACGCACCATACTGCCTGAGCGTACCGTCAATACCACCACCGAGTCCGCTGCCCAGGTCGGCGCGTTGTATGGGACCGGCGATGTGGGTTTGGTTGAAGAGGGTCAGAACTCGGTCCCCACTTTTAAAACGAGTGACACGGGGACCAGTTGCGACGACTGTGCCGGCGCCATCGGACGCGGGGATGACGGGAAGGTCAATTGGGAAGCCATATTTGCCCTACAGGAGACGGATGAGCCGGCGCAGCAGGGGAGGCATACGGGTGGAGCGTGTATGATACCTTAGGGATGATAATATCTCGGTAATTAAGAGAGGCATAGTGGAAGTTGACAAGTACGTCGTGGTCCCCGAACTGAGGTATCTCAGCCTTTTCATTGTAACTAAGGCTATCGAAGCCATTCTTCCCAGTGACGGTCCACTGTTTGGTTGTAGATGGTGCCATGATCGTTATGGTACAAGAGATCTAGAAGAAATCAATTGGTCGTAAAAAATCTGCAGCGTGCCGTATGATCGAGTGCTTTTGACGAGCTGGTTTCAAGTTGGATGTCGGCGTGGTAGAGACTCAGGAAGTGGATATGCATAAGTAAGAGGCGCTTGCGTTTGGCAAGCGCCTGTTCACGGCTGTGGATCATGACGTGCTTGCTATATTATAAATAGGGAACCCTTACAAATGTGAGATACCTTTGCCGGGATAATGGACATAGCACACGATCGAGGGACCGTCAACGCGAGAACGGACATGACGTTTGGTGGAGAATTTTAGCGCCGGCAGAAAAAGAACATCTCCGATTACCGAGGCTCCTCAGCCCTGATAGGCTGATTGGGAACGGAAGAGGTCACAGAGAGCAGGAGTAAAGGTAAGCATAGAAAACCCTTAGTATTGTCAAACCCCAGGCGAGAAAGGGTATGATAAATGAATGAAATGTATTCTATCTAATCAAACAATGGGAAGTGGCAGTCTATGCCCGTCTAATCCTGAATCGAATTCCAAGTCGTTCCCCTCTTAATGTATGCTCGACCTTCCTTTGCTGTTGTACAATAAATGTAATGAATGATGTACCCAAGATGATTGCTTGTCCGAAGCTGAACCTATGCAGCCCATGTGGTCTTTGGAGGCACTAGGGTAGTTGGTGACGATAAGGCATTTCCCACAACTTGTGGCTCCGCATCATACCGGAATGTTGCGGTACTGACTGTTCTCTTGCCTGGCAAGCTCGCACGGGTGATATGTCCGGACCGAAGGGACGGTTGGCTCAATGTGCCATTGCTGGCTGCATATTCTCCATTCATGAACGACGCACTATTGAGCCGTTAGATGTGGATGAGATGTTTGACGATGTTATGCCTGAAACCTACGACACGTTGAAGATACTTACTCTTCTTCAGAGAGCTCCAACATGCATGCAAAAGGCTCATCTAGTTTGACAAAGTTCGAAGGCTTGCTCTAAAGAATACATCAGCACCAGTGACATCGCCATTCCCCAGGAATAATGACTGCACATACGATAACAAGACGAGGCGGCGAGCCAGAACTATCCCCGCACGAATTGAAGCAGTCCATCAAGGATATCTTCATCCGTTCAACACATCGCATAACTCCCTTTCGAGAGGGCATCTTCTTTGAGCCGAGGTAGGCGGTATGAAGGAATCAGAAGGTAATGAAGGTATAAGTCAGGAAAGGCCACTGGTAGAGCTAGAAAAGTCTAGGTAGACTATGCAACACGCTCGAAAGCAAGACTATAACGAGATAAACGAGATTCTGGTTAGAAGGACGACTGTTTCCAGTCGTAGATATGTACTTATTGGCATGAAATGGGTGAAAAGAAGTAATATGGAGCTCAAAAATGAGAGGGGCAACGGCAGAAATGCGCTTCCACTGCAAACGCCGAAATTGGTTAAAGAAGCAGGATTGTTGCTGTGACGATGGAGGGTCCGTCCTATCAGCGCTAGACGATCTAAGACAGCTCGTCTCCATATGAGAGCTATGGAATGTTGGTCGAAGCGAACACAGAACTCGCTGTCATCGCATTACACGACGTTGTATCTTAGACGTAATCGGCTCTTAGGTTGGCAGATTCACCGTATGTGAGGAGGAACCTCCGGTCAACCCTTACATCCTGGTGAGCATTCCAGTATTTGTAATACAGGATCTCCCGTGTTCATAGCCAAATAATGCCTATTCATCCGGAGATAGCTCCGTGCAGCAAGGAGTGCTGAGATTGAGCAGCATTCCCCGGCAAAGTCTATCCTCGTGGCATCATACCATGCTATTTTGGATTGTCTTTGATATGGAAGCTTTTCAGCTTAACGAATTGCTCGAACCCAAATTTACTTAGGGTGATACCCTTGCCAGAATTTTTCCAGCCCGTCCAAGCAAGATCCTGAGACACATAAGAATAGATCTTGGCGGTTGGATAGGTACAGCAACTTACTGGGCTAGGAAAGTCGCATCTATTGACGAAGACCGTCCCTGCTTCCACCTGCTCTGCCAATTCCTCACCTTTGGCAATATCTTTCGTCCAGATGCTAGCAGTCAGCCCGAATTCGCTGTCGTTCATCAATCTGATGGCCTCTTCATCGTTGCCAACTCTCATGACAGGTATGACTGGCCCAAATGTCTCGTCATTCATCACATCCATATCGTGAGTTACGTTCGTTAAAAGTGTAGGCTTCACGTAGTTGCCACCCAAGGGTGGGTTTGCAAAACTTTGATTTTCCGGCGTTGAGTCTATCGCCCCCTTCTCTATTGCGTCCTTGATATGAGAATTGATTATTTCCGCTGACCTCCATGAAATCACCGGGCCAACATTGGTGCTTCGGTAAAAAGGATCCCCAAGTTTATAGCCCTTCAGCACATCCTGGACTGCAGTGATAAACTCATCATGTATGCTCTCTGCCACATACACACGTTCAATGCTGCAACAGCTTTGGCCCGAGTTGAAGACAGCCCCATCCACTATCTCTTCTGCTGCCCATTTTATATCAACATCGTCTCGAATGTAGGCCGGGTCTTTGCCTCCAAGCTCGAGTCCAACGGGGACCACACGATCTGCCGCCGCACGTTGAATTTGTAGCCCTCCTGCCACGGAGCCCGTAAAGCATATTAATTTGATCTGTGGAGATCGTGCAAGGGTCTCCAGTTTAGCCATAGTACCGCAGTGGAAATATTGAATAACTTTGTCAGGCAAGCCAGCCTGAGAGAAGATGTCGTGTATATGTTCAACAATCGTGGGGGTTTGAGGTGAAGGCTTTAGAATGACAGAGTTGCCGGCGAGTAGAGCTGGGACCAAGGAATTGACCAGGATGAGGTATGGATACTGGAGAGGGATTGTCAGTAATAGCAGTGTTTGAGCATGGGCTGCAGTGACCCACGTTCCAAGCGAACAATATCAAGACTGGCCCAATAGGCGCTTTTCTGATGTATCTCTTGAAACCCTGCTCTGGCTCACCCTCCGTGTCTTTAAGGGCATCTTTGCTGATTTTCAGCAGATATTCGCCCCTGGCAACGGCGGTGGTAATTTCCTTTGCGGTGTACGCAATTGGCCGTCCCATCTGCTCAGTGAGCTCCTTCGCCAGAACATCTCGCTTGTCGCTGATGAGCTTCAGCGCTTTCTTAACGATGGCCTGCCGTTCTTCGAAGGGTAATAGCCGGAAGCCATTGAAGGCTTGAGTTGATATTGCTGGTAGGAGGGCGACCTCCGAGTCTGAAAGACCATCTCTTGTCAATATGGGCTCATTTGTTGAGGGCGATATAGTTGTAAGGACTTCCCTGGGCATCCTGGAAGAAGCTTCTTGTAAAGAAGCTTACCTGCGGGACAGGCAAAGTCTTACCTATGAGCGAAGATTTTGGATCAGTCCACACTTTGCGGACGTGGAATATAGAAGAGCTCGCGCCACAAGTGCCTGACGCCATCAGCTAGTGGTTTAGCCTTATGCATGCCATGGGTCCCGCCCACTACGTAGCAACCTTCTTTTCTTCCTATTCTACCAGGATTTAGGACTCGCATTCATTGCAACAGACTTCCATTTAAAGCTTTTTAAATATACTGGAGATATGGCCCATAATAGTGGCGAGGTGCCAAAAGCCCTCAGGTTCATTCCGCTTGGTATTCAGACCCAGTAGCCTTGCCACTCCCATAGCTAACCTTTTGATTAGAGAACAATCCTGAAGTGATGACATCTCTTGTACACAAATTAGGACTTTCTCCAGAACTCGCATGGCATGATGTCTACTCCCTAGATGACCCGTCTTTACTAGCGTTTGTTCCACGTCCAGCTCACGCTCTACTGCTGGTATTCCCAGTATCTTCCGCATACAAGAAGGCTCGCGAGGAAGAAGATAGCTCATTGCCCGACTATGCTGGTACCGGACCTGAAGAGGAGGTACTTTGGTTTAGGCAGACGATCGGCAATGCATGCGGTCTGATGGGGATACTGCACGCTACATGTAACGGCATGACTAGAGACTTGATCGGTATATCTTCAATATCTATATCTTATGGATCTAAGTAGCGCTAAAATCTTCGTATAGCACCGTCGACCCCGCTTTCAAACCTCATCACGAAAGCTATACCACTTGACCCTACAGCCCGCGCCAAAATCATCGAATCTAGTGAAGATCTTGCCACAGCCCACGCCTCTGCAGCCGTTGAGGGCGATACACAAGCCCCTCGAGCCGAAGATCGCATCGACCTGCATTACGTTGCTTTCGTCAAGTCAGCCAAGGGTAATTTGTGGGAGTTGGATGGTTCACGGAAAGGTCCACTGAACAGAGGAAAGCTGGAGGAGGAAGAGGACGTGCTTAGTGAGCGAGCTATAGAGTTGGGCCCAAAAAGATTCCTCAAACGGGAAGAAGAGGTTGGAGGGGGCGAGCTACGGTTCTCGATCTTAGCATTGGGCCCGGGCCTTTGAAGTCTGTGCGCTTTCGGCAAGGTGCCGAGGTCGAGGAATGCACTTCACGATCGGCGCTACCATTGCTCATTATCTCCTCCAAAATGCACCTACTGTGTAGTTCCATTTGTCGATCTTGTGCTTCCTTTTAATACTGGCCAAAGTCATGGCTTTGCTCAGCTCGTGGGGGGAGCCACAAAGAATGGGGTCATCAATGACTGCTCTGGAAGCTTGCGAGCCAGGTATACATATTTTACGGATACCGTCCTAACAATGCCTCCTCAGGCCTCCAGTGGCTTGAGCAATGCACCCGTCAGCACCAACAATTTCTCGCCACCTGAGGAGCATATTCAACAGATCTTATCCGTTACGCTTTCGGCCACTGGCATCCTCTATGCCCTTGTGTCCGTCTATTGGTTTGCCAGGATGAAGAGGGTTTTCCGGCATCAGTATGTCAACTGTTGCTGTCAAGTGCCATTCGTCAGAAGCCTAGAAATGCTGATCTCCAGTCAGACTCATCATGTTACTCATCTTGAGTGGCATGTTCAAGTCATTGTGGTACTTTATCCCGGCTGCATTAGGCCTTGCTTATGGTCATATATCGCATCGATCCTGCCAAGTTAGCGGGTTTCTGGTCGCTGTGGGGATTGAAGCTTCAGGTTGGTATAGCTTCCATGTCCTTGGGTATGTATGACATCATTAAGAGCTGACATGTCCCTTTAGACTCCATCATCCTCTTGATGGCAATACACACGGCGCTTTCGGTTCTGCGCCCTGGCAAAGTTATGCAGTATTCTGGGTTATACCCTTTTCGTTATTCAGCTCACGCTTGTTGGGTCATGTTCTCCATTCTCATGGCGGCGCTAGCTTTCGCTGGAGGAGATTCTTATCCCTACGTGACCCAAGGAACTTTCTGTTACTTGCCGGTGCGGCCAATCTGGTTTCGCATAGCACTCAGCTGGGGTCCTCGGTACCTAATCCTTGCAACTATCATTTTGATATATCTGGCAATATATATTTACTCCAAGTCCACGTTTGGGACATTCAACCCGAACATTAGCTCAGCCGGCACCACTGAAACAGAACAATCAGCCTCGTACACCTCAGGCGGGCCCTATGAGGCACAGGCTCCAGCGTCACAGGATCGCCATGGTCTTACCTTGCGTAGTGAGCAAGAGAACCCTTTAAGGATGGATGCGGTGAAAGCTTCCACCCGCCCAACCATCATTCAGAAGCCTTCAAGGCTCAAGTATTTAATAGGCCGGCCTTCAGCCCCCACCCAGGCCGCAGCATTTGACACAGAAGCAAATGATCTAGAGTTCAGCGAACCAACTTCTCCTACTGACATATCGAGTCCACGTTCAGAAACAAATCCGAAAGTAGATAGGGCTTTTAGAAATCCCACGCTCATGGAAGCCCTCCAAGACACGTCCCTCTATGCTCTTGCAGTCAATCGATCCCAAAAGAGCTCCAACGAAACACTATGCAAGCGCCACAGAGCCATTCGACGCCAACTACGCTATATGTTTGTTTATCCCCTGATATACCTCCTGATGTGGCTCGCGCCGTTTGTGAACCACTGCTATTTTTACACTAAAGAGCATCACCCGCCTTTTTCACTCAACACCGTTTCGTTAGCATTCTTGCTACTACAATGTACTGTCGACTGCCTGGTCTTTAGTTTCAAGGAGAAGCCATGGCGGTACGCAGCAAAAGCAGAAGCGAGGGCTCGTGGCCAGAGGGTCAGCGATAACGCGATTACTATGGAAATGAGACCGTTCTCCTTAGAAGGAGGTGATCTTGCGCAGAGTCCAGTGAATGCAACCAACGAGAACCAGGCTCTCCAGACTCAGACCCCAACATCACCAAGGAGAGAAAGATTTTGGTGGGATGACGAGGAACATTGATAAGACTGTCTAGTGACATAAGTCGGATCTTTCATTCCCCATACATCTGCTTACCCTTCGAAGCAATGGACTATTCCATACGATACTGCTGGTCCAACCGTACCGTGGTATAACCCTTTGCTCACCCAGGCAGTACAACGCAGAGACTGGCCTCGAATTTACCCATTCCGCAAGGGTAGCTAATTTGCTTGGAAAGTAAAGGAATCCATCGTTCATCTGGAACTCGGCCAATTTCTAAAGTCTTACCAGGAAGCGTGTCCATCGATTGTTCCCGAGAGGCCACTTCACAAGGTCTAGAATATACCTATACCTAGGTTCCCATCGACCGGCTTGGCCCCGTGGCCCGGCTCGCAAAGCGTTCCGAGCGGCCCCATCTAGGTACCGCCAGCTCGTTGCAAGGTAGCTCGCGAAGCCCTTCTAGAAGAAACTCGTCGCATCGCCCAACTGGCCAACATGCAGCACTCTAGCAAAGGGAGTGCGTCGTGGAATGCACCTCCTTACTGGGCACAATCTGGGAGGGTCCCGCTACTCTGTTGGAAGCAGGAACTTTGTAATTTGCCAGGACGACATGCATCACTCCCCAAAATCATATCAGTCTTGGACAATCGAGAGATAAGGCTTCATTCTCTCAGCACTGGACTACCCTAGCAGAGCAAAGTCCTGTACCCTTCTCAAATCCAGTCTCAGCCTATTTCAAACACATCGAAAACCACCATGCCATCCATTCCAGCCCCTCATCGTTCAATATTAGCCACAAACTCTTGCTGATACCCATCCAACCCTCCCGTCGCCTGCCCCGTCGCCTGCCTACTCGGCATCCCATTCTCCACAGCCGCACTCTTCCCCGTCCCTAAAGCTTTATAGATCTGACTTTCAATATTGGCCCATAAGCCCATGACCTCCGCATCTACGTTCGCGGCCGTCAGTCACCATTTCTAATAAGAATTGACAATGAACACATACCAGCAAACGGCAAAATCTGAGAAGCAATAATCCCTCCAACCCCTTTCTCCCTATCACACCACCAAAACAGATTCGGCAATCCAGCCCACCACCCCGTGTTCCTCCCCCTCCCCGTTGCACCCTCATGCAGCGTCAACATGAACGTCAAGCCCCACCCTTGCGCCTGGTCATGTGGCTGAGGATACAGTTCTGGGATATCATTCGTATATGTCGGTTTCGCGCTCTTGATTTCCTTGCGTCCGAAGTTAGGGAATTGCGGGATCTGATTTCTGAACATCTCGTCAATAGAAGCTTGAGTGAGAATTCGGCGCTGAGTGAGCGGGGAGACGCCATCATTGAGCAGCGTTGCGATAATTTGTGCGTAGTCTGTCGGCCGGGCATAACAACCCGCGCCGGCGCTGTTATACACGGAGGGGATCTCGTGGGGCGGGACATAGAGAGGGCGGCGGTAGGGGTGGTCGCGGGCTCGTGCCTTGGGACCATCGGGTGTTTGGGTCTTTTGGTGCATGTGCGCTAATTGGGAACGCATTTGGGGAGGGGGAAACATGGAGATGTGGTGGAGGTTGAGGGGGGTGAAGATGTGGGTTTGGAAGTACTCATTTAGGGAGAGGCCAGTGACGCGCTCGATGAGAGTGCCGGCCCAGTCGATGCCGACCTGGAGGTAGGAGGGGTGTTAGTTCTGTTGAAGGGGAGGCGGAATGGGGAAAGACGTACGCCGTAGGTCCAGTCTGTGCCTGGTTCGTAGAGGAGGGGCTGGGTTAGGATACCACTGGGGTGAGCATCGAGCTCGTCGATACCGGCTGGTTGGCCGTAAAGGCGGATTTTCTCATTGAAGAAAGTGTATCTGTATTTCCGTCAAACCCTATATCTTTGCAGCACTTCTCAAAGGTTGCACACTGGAAACCAGCTTAATCGCTCATTAGCCTATCATTCTCATCCACTTCGCTCTCACCAATGACAACATACCAGTATGATTCAACAGCATCCTCATCGTAATCCTATTCCTCTTCTTCACCGTCTCCACCCTCCCATTCTCAATACTCTTCAAGATCCTCACACTCTTCAGCTCCGGCGCATATCTCTCCAACGCATCCGCATCATCAAGATCTAACCGCCCCTGCTCATGCAGCTGCATGGCAGCAATACTGCCAATCATTTTCGTGCATGAGGCGATCCAGAAGACGCTTTCGAGTGTCATGGGTTCGTTGGTGTCAACGCCTCTTTTTCCGCTGGCGTGGGAGAAGAGTGTTTGGCCGGATTTGTCGACGACGACGGCGACGCAGCCGGGGATGCGGTTGGGGTCGGAGGTTACTGAGTCCATGGAGGAGGCGATTGCGGATGCGGCTGAGGGGGGGAGTTGGAGTGCCATTGTGTTTCAATTGCTGTGTTCGACGGCGTATGGTGTGTATGATGACGCAGTATCGACAGAGAGAAAGGGATGTCTTTGGGAGTAGTGTGTGTGGATATGCTCGTTTTATGCACGAATCCCGGTCCACCGTGATTGCTTTCCATGATGAAGACTTCATTTCTTTGTATAAGTACCCCGCAGGAAAACTGCGGGGTATTTATACCTAAATACCTTAACCCGGGAGCAACGAGGCAGAGGAAGTTCATAATGAGAGCACAAGCGTCATTGTTTAAAGCCGAGAACCGCCAAGCCCCGCGTTCACAGCACCAGCTCCTCTTCTCCGGGGTTGCCAAGGGAGTTCCCGCTCGATGGTAGCCGGAAGATCTTGTGAAAGCTAGAAATGCATGATGATCGCACATTATGCCAGCAGTCTCTCTCATTTCCGTGAACTTGGTGACAGAAGGCTTGGATGCGAAAAAGACATATTAGACGAAATATGCGAGACGAAAAGCATTGGTTTCACAGGCAGCAAAATGTAGGCAAGACAACATTCAAGTCTATTACAAATCAACTCAACATGCTTTGTGACGGTATATGCCATATATAACTCGCAATGAACATACCACCTACACTCATGAGAAGAGCCATTAGTACGTTGACTTGGTTGTTGTCAAGTATGCCAAGGCCATTCACGACGTGACGACTCGGATCGTCACTCTTCTTGTTCGCAGGCATCTGAGAACCAGTGACAGGTACCTAGCCAAGTCAGACTTATTGCTCCAGACATCCATAGATACTTACTTTCTTCCCACCAGTCCCCTCTATCACTTTTCCAGTCCTCGAGTCAATGACGCTTGCCTGAAATAGACCGCCAAGTGCACTATCTAGCACACTTCCCAGGCCACCCCATATCGTGACTGCGATTACCCAGTAAATCTTCTCTTGCCAGCCCCACCCAGTTCCTCCTTCTAACCCTGGCTCGCTGCCGGAAAGTTGTCCTGTGATCGAGGAATCTGCATTGCAGAAAGGAAGGAGGATTAGAGATGTAAGAGCAATGATGAATGCTCCTCCAAAGCCCGCTAAGGTTCCAGTCGAAGAAACACCGCCGTTTGTGCCCGGCGGTACTTCTCGCAAATTCCAAGACGTTAGGAGTCTTGGCTTGCTTTTGGACAGAATACCCAGCTCGGAAGAAAACGTATCTGCTGCTACGGCTGCATAATTGCTATAGATCTCGTCAGTCATAACAAACCACGCACGCCGGACGTTAGCCATTGCAGTACCTGACTATTCCAACGACTAGCAAGTCACTACCATAAGCCCAGCAATCTTGGCTTGACCCTAACTCAAGAGCACGGTTCCTTTTCTGCAATTGCCAGTAGTGAAGCAATATGAGTACTGAAGCCACACCAGAGTTGGCTAGAACTTGAATATGCGTTCGAGCGCCTTCTCCCCCAGAAGATCCCGATGATGCGAGCGTCAAGCGTGCTTTCACATCATGTTTGACCTGCAGCCTAGTCAGCATTCATTGATCTTCGAGGCACTGGGGCTTTCTAAAAAAAAAGACCTTGGTAACAGCTGTTCCGGCGAGAAAGAACACGACAAGGAGAGCGAAGAAGATGCTCCATGGATGTATAGCATGTACAACTGCAGTCAAGGCTGCAACAACAATACCAGCTGGTGTTAGTGAGCTGCGGGACCAGGCACGATAGACAAGAGCAAGTGTCGCCGGGACGGCGATGTAGGGATGCATTACATTGATACGTTGTAGACGCGTAGGGAAGGAACTATCTGCTACGAAGCATCGTAGGTAGTTGCTGCCTCCGGGCAAAGCCGTTGAACATGCAGCTTGTTACTGCACATCATGCTGACTAAGCTAAGCCACACAATCACCGTAGGCCGAGGCCTTCAACGTCTCCGCTACGTCAGATCAAAGACTTGTTGTTTCACTCGTCTGCTTCCCTCAGAACAGACAATGCAATCTGTTCCCAATTATCATTCCTTATCTATACAGTGGTGGGAATGAGCCAGGCCCATGGCCACTCCACGGCACCTGATCAATCCGCACAGGCACCAGAGATGGGCGTATCTCTTGGGGAACAGAGGATTGTACAGCGGTCAGAAGAAGAGACGATAGCATCAGAAGGGTTGGAGGTCCAGAGACACAGACATAAACAAAATCTAAACTATGTCTTGAAATCAGGCTTGGCTGGTGGGCTTGCAGGATGCGCCGTACACTTTCCCAGCTGATTCTACTGTTATACGCAGGACTTGCTTATTGATATATTTCACAGGCGAAAACGGTCGTCGGTCCTCTGGATCGTGTCAAAATCCTCTTCCAAGCTTCGAACCCCCAGTTCGCAAAATATACCGGCTCCTGGTTCGGCGTTGTTACTGCCATGAGAGACATCAACCGACAAGACGGCATGCGAGGCCTATTCCGTGGTCACTCAGCAACACTCCTTCGCATCTTTCCCTACGCTGGCATAAAATTCCTAGCCTATGAACAGATCCGTTCTATCCTCATCCCGTCCGCGTCTCACGAGACACATTTGCGGCGCCTCCTCTCTGGCTCCCTCGCAGGCGTCACCTCCGTGTTCTTCACCTACCCCCTCGAAGTCATCCGGGTCCGCCTCGCATTCGAAACAAAGAAAGATTCCCGCTCCTCCCTCTCCAGCATATGCCGGCAGATCTACCACGAGCAAAGTCCCAGCACTTCCGCCTCTACCACATCCTCCGCCCCCAAAGCCAGTCTCGTAAACTTCTACCGCGGCTTCTCCCCCACCCTAGCAGGAATGGTACCCTACGCCGGCACCTCCTTCCTCACCCACGACACCGTAGTCGACCTCCTCCGCCTCCCCTTCCTCGCACCCTACACCACAACCCCCTCCCGTCGCCGCGACCCCCACGCCCCCCTCACACTAAAAGCCTGGGCCGAGCTTCTCGCGGGTGGAACCGCAGGTCTAGTCTCCCAAACCGCTGCGTATCCCCTCGAGGTCATCCGACGGCGCATGCAAGTTGGCGGAGCAATAGGCGATGGGCACAGGCTTAGGATCGCGGAGACGGCGGGGAGGATTTATCAGGAGCATGGGCTTAGGGGGTTTTGGGTGGGGTTGACGATTGGGTATGTTAAGGTTGTGCCGATGGTGGCGGTGAGTTTTTTTGTTTATGAGAGGATGAAGATTTTGTTGGGGGTGTGAGGGGATGGGTTTGGTATGATTTTCATGCATTGGGCCGGTGTTTCTGGGAAGGGAGGTGTGCTTTGTGGAGCGGCATTTGTGCATAATGCACCTGGCTTGATAGCCTAAATGACTATTGAGGAGATGGCTGGATACGGTTCGAACAATGTAAATACAATCAATTCGATGAGCGGAACGCTCTAGCAACCTGCTATAGTGCTAGAAGAGGTGGCCCTAGGTCCGTTGTGCCTTAAGAAGATCTATTGAAGCGTATGAGTACGCAGCAGCTCCATTTTCCAGTCTAACGTCCAAACACAAACTATGAGGTCACGTGACACTCAATTTCCTGATAAATAATATTCCCTTCAACACATCTTATCGATGCGCTAACCTTTCCTGGGTTTCCCCAAGTCACAACCTCGAACTTCGGAGATTAATTTATGTCCTAATACGGAAATTTTGAAGCCTTTCTTGGCGCTATACGGATGAGATTATGGTGTTGCCCCTTAGAGATGTTGGTGAGCATGCAAAAGATTACGTTTACGTAGGATGCGAGGCTTTGCTTTGACTTTGGCTTAATATGCAATCAATGATAAAGAGGATGTAGATACGAGGGATTGCTGACCAGTTCTATACAAGCTAACTGAATTGTATAACACTAGCAATAACACCCAATTCCATGTACATGCAATATTCAGGCGATTAGTGCCTGGAGTCTCCATTGTAGTTGATGATATTTTGCTCAATAATTGAACGTGTTCGTCACCTTTGCATTGTCGGGTGTCGAGAAGAGGGGAAGAATGTTAGCGTTCCTAGTATCAGATGTCACTTTATGTATCATCTATTATCATCCTCATTTCCGGTATGCTGTAGGACGTTAATGTTTCAGAGCGTCAACATCGCCAACGACTAATAATTTCCTCTACGCACTCCCTACTTTTCTTCGCTCAGCTAATTGAAATGAGTCACTCCTTTTTTCCCTTACAAAAAGTACACATCAAACCCTCAAGGCCACAGCTCCTCACACCTCCACACCCCCTTCTCCCCCTCCTCCCCTTTCTCAACCACAAACGTGTACAGCCACCTTCTCGCCTTAGCCGGATCACTGATATCCAACTGTTCCACTTCATCCGGCCTAATGATTACGACACGGAAATTCGAGCGGGCGATAGGGTCGTGGAGGTCTTCTACTTTTTGGCCGAGTTGGTGGTCTGGATCGGGTTCTTGGTTGTGAGTGGGCGTTCCGGGTGGGGGATTTTTCCAGGAGCCTGGAGGATGTATATCAGCACCTAAATGCAGTAATGGATTTCTATTATTGCGAGGATAGGTGGTGGGAGGGGGTAAAGATTTGTGACGTACCTCTCATACCAGGCGAACAATTCCCAAAATGTGCCGTTAGTTCCCTTCCCCAACTCCACTCTTCTTCCCCTTTCCCCTCCCCTTCATCAACCCTCCTCATCCTCCTTCCCACCTCGCTCCTCACGGTCCTCACCCCACTACTCCCCTCTCCCTCCTTAACATCATCAATATCCTCCCCCACCACAAACGCCTCCCCCCTAACCCTCCACTGCGTCCCCGTATCCTTAATCCACCACACCGCCTCCACCGGCCCCCCACCTCCACTTCCCTGCACCTGCTCATCTGAACTCGCATGCCCCGGCCCCGTAGCGAAAATCTGCCCCACCTTCTGCATACGCACATCCGTGGTGAAGGTTGGCATGTCAGAGTCATAGAACTTTGGGTTTTGGGGTGCGGTGTTGTGTTTGTTTTCGGGGAGAGCGGCCCACATGCCGCGGTAGATGCAGTAGCGGAGACGAGGGAGGAAGGGGGTGGGAGAGGAGGAGGGGGCGGGGTGCAGGGTTGAGAGGACGAATTCGGGGGAGGGGAGTTTGGAGATGTGGGCTTCGAAGGCGGATTTCCATGGGGCGGGGGGGGTGGTGAGGTGGGTGGTTGTGGTGGACATGGTGTGGAGGAGGCGGTGGAGACGGTGGTGGGGAGCTATGATTGCTGAATTTGAAGGGTTTGTGGCTTTGGTGGAGGGTTCAGGGGGGTAATCGATGTCTATTGTTGTTGTTGCTGGTGTCCATGAGGTGTGCGAAGCTGAGTGAGCTTGGGAGCATATTTATTTTGAATGTGTACCTTAGTGGATGACGTGAAGACTTTGGAGGGGTCCTCCCCCTAAAGAAGAGCTTCGGGGGCAAATCTTAGGCGTTACAGCGGCAAAGTTAGGCGCTTTAAACTCTCCTCTTAGGGCTGGAGAAGGTCCCAGCCTACTATCACAACATTGTGCTAATAGACCATACTATGCATCTCACGCTTCTCGCGTTTTAAAGTCCTCCTCTAGCCTTGCAAGCCGGGACCTGGGCCGAACATGGCTCGAGGAAT
Source organism: Cladonia metacorallifera KoLRI002260 (assembly GCA_000482085.2). Taxonomy (NCBI): domain Eukaryota; kingdom Fungi; phylum Ascomycota; class Lecanoromycetes; order Lecanorales; family Cladoniaceae; genus Cladonia; species Cladonia metacorallifera. Next base: position 1,191,941 of record KI911118.1, on the reverse strand, counting down.
AGGCGGTCTTCGATGAAAAAGACTTGTGGTGTAAGGGGTGACGGCTTCAAGGGTGGTGGTTGCCTGCTGTAATGACGCGCTAGTTGCTCTGTTTGTGTTCCCAACTTCCAGATGGTTGGCAATGTCATCGGTCAATCTCACTAGTCTTATGCTCTGGCTGCCTACTCTCAGTATTAGTACTAAATATCCTTCTTCCCTGATCACGAACTGCACTCTTGCTTCTCCCAGTTGAAGTCATGAATCAGCTCGGTCTGTAGCTTTTGCAATTTAGCCTCCATATCTCTCAAAGCAGTTGATCGTCATGGCGCCTCTGCCTCCATACCTCTTAAATGCTTATCGTTTCGATGCCGCGGATGACAGGCCAGTTATTATTGGACAGCAACTAAATAGTTGGATTGGATCCTCACTGGCCGAGGGTTATATGAGATATCAGCTTAACAGACATCGTGCAGCTCCACATGGGAAGACCCGCAAGCGTTCTGCTCCAGCACTACGGTCTTGTGCAGTGGGCAGCATTCTTCACCGCCTTGAAAGCTCTAAAGACTTGTTGGCAGAGGTCAACGTACTCTACCAACAACCCGAAACGCTACTTCTAAGGATAATTCTGAATGATCCGAGGACCTCTTACCAGATTCTTCGGACATTTAGTCGACATCCTACGTTTACTACAACAACACCTAACGGAGTCCGTACAGTGGTCGACATTGACGAAGCGGTAATTAGGAATGAGCGCTACATCCGCACTCTAGAGGACATTGACCGAAAAAACAAGTATCTTGTTTACCTTAAAGACCTCTGTAGCACAGTTCCCTTCGCAACTCGTGGCGAGGACCCAATAACTTTTGTTCGCAAAGAACCTCCGAAAGGGGGACTCGAAATCTTGAACTCAAAACGCGAAAGAGAACTCAAGGTCCGGTCAAGCGAGGCCAGCTTCAGGGCTGCTTTCTCAGCAATCACAAAAGGTGTTTTACTCGGTCTTAATTGGTGCCATGTCATCGTTGCCGGCGGCGTGGCCCTCGCGAGTTTACTACAAGTGAGTGAAAGGTCTCGTGGATTAGAGATCTATGAACCAAGTATAAGTCTCTACATCCATGGGCTTGACCCTGACGCAGCCAATGGCAAACTGCAAGAAATACATGACACCTGGGCTTCTAACCTCGCACCGAATGCACAGAAGCTCGTCGTCAAAAGCGTGAGAAACATTGATTTCATCACAGACTGCCCGGAGCGCTCTATTCGGATCAAGTTGAAATTATACCCTTCTCCTATAGATATGCTGCTCGAATCTGATTTGGATGCTTGTGCCATTGGTTTTGATGGATCCCGCATTTTCATGCTTCCGCGATGTGCTCGAGCGCTCGAAACCGGATACTCGGTATTTACAATGGACCTGGTCTGGGGTTGTCCTCGTGAAGGTCGCCGAGCATCAAGCATATACCGTCTTTTTGACTATGCTGACCGTGGTTTCGGCATCAGAATCTTACCCTCATATGCCCGGTTCCTTGAAAAGGACGCCTATCAAGAAGTACCTGTCGAGAAACTCCATCTTGAAGACCCCGAATCAGACGGTGAGATGGACGAAAGTGGCGAGCAAAGATCGCAACACGGTACTGAGGCAAGCACTCAAGGAAGCACTCACGGAAGCACTTGCGGAAGCACTCAAGCAAGCACTTACGGAAGCACTCAAGGAAGCACTCAAGGAAGCACTCAAGGCAAAGAACCTGGACTGAAGGAATTGAAAAGGGTCGCACGTCTTGCCGAAGGTCATGTTCGCCATTTATACTCTAGACACCGACACGGAGAGGCTTCTAGAGCACTACTTGCGAATGGGCGAACGGGCTTACGAGAGAATCCTGTAAGGGTAATACATATGGATCTCAATGACCTTGACGCCCCTTCCCCGCGCGGACCCTCATGGGCCAGAGATGGTCGAGGGTTCGAGGTGCTGATGAGATACTGCGAAGTGTGGCGACTCTACGCTCATGGCAAAGTTTCTCTTGACATGTTCCGCGATGTAACAGCTCCGCTATTTGACCATCCTAACATTGACGAAAATTTGCCTAAGTACAAATGGCATGAAAACACCGATGTCCAGGACTTTGCCAACGAATTTGCGGGTTATAATGCCCGCGTCTGGGAGAACACAAAGACTGCCATTTGCTCGAAGCTAGGCATACTGCGTCGTGACAATGGGTTCCAGGGTTATTCCACCCGAATGGTCCGACATGTGGTATACGGCTCCGATCTGGCCTCGGTTCAAACAAAGCAGATAACCACTCCAGTGGTTGTTCCAACGCTCCTAGAAGATTATCTCCTCAATTACCTTCCGAAACGAGATGATGTTCCTCCACACTTCGTGGATCCCGACGCCACGAAAGTCCTCATACCCGTTCACGACGCTAGCCGGCCCCCTCCATATACCACTAGCATTCCGCCGCTCGCTGACACAGCGGATGAAAGCGGCAATCTTAGGTATTGGGTGATTACTAATAAGAGCATGTGGGCTAATCAGCATGAAGTCATGGACGAATTTACCGAGCTCATGTGGTGCATATTCAAATGGTTTACTTCAGCCTGTGATATGCACACGGACATGGATCATGTGCAACGAACAGTGGTAAAGTTCGACGAACGGGAAAACATCTGGGCCCTTGCTCGTTACTTAAGACACCGAATCATCCTACCTGAAATACCAAGGGACCCACTCGGCTTGAAAAGGCAAGGAGTTCTGTTTAAGCCTTGGGTCATCAAAGGCCCGTCGTCTCAATTGGCGGAGGAAGATGAGGCAGGGGAGGATGAGAGACCACAGCAGGCAGAAGTCGCTACGGCGTCCACATCGACTCCAGAATATGCGCTGCCAAAAAAGTACGGTTGGAAGGAAGGAGACGAGGGAGAGTGGATTGGACATGATGTCCCGGGTTGGATCAATGTCATGAAAAGGAAGCGGGTGATTACTCCTCCATAGGGTTAAGTGTGTTTGCGTGCTTGAGCGAACAAAGCCGATGTGTGTTGCTGTTGCTAGGATACCAAAGCACTGTGTGAGGCTTCTGGTGCTATTACTACATCACCTGTGAGGGCTGGTCTTAGACAATGTTAGATGCTATGGCTTCTTACATTATTGGAATGTGCCTTGTTCTCCTGGGTTACCAGCAAGTCGGCATCATACTCATCGCTCGTTCCGAAATGCTCCAAACGAACATTACAGCTTCCCTCTAGAGGTTCTCTGGCTTCTTTAGATCGAGCAATGCATAGCTTTGGTAGAATTTTAAGAGGTGGTATGACAATCTCATGTTTCATATATACAGTCTGACTAACGGAAAAAGCCCAGAGACATGGTTTCCTCATCGATCGCTCAACTCTGGCACATATTGCTTGCAAATCCTATCTATCTTGCTGTATTGAACAATATCGTTCGTATACCAAAGCCAACAGGCTACAACGGACAGCTAAGCTAGTTTGCGTGCTGACTCTGACTACCAGTAAATCTAGCCACATTCATAACATTCTGATCGAAATCGAGAATTCTTTGCTTCATTTGCCCACGCTTGATTCAAGCCCACAGAGCATAAGGTGTAGTTATGGCGCGCTTGGTTTCGAAACGCGCTAGACGAAGGCCGTTATGCGCCACCGCCAGGCTTTTTCATCCATGGAATTTTGGTCTCCAAACCATAAGAAGCGTAGTGCAGCTCAGGAATTGTCCAATAGCTAACCAATGCGGCTATATGGCGTGGTTAGTCGTTGTGGATTCCTACAGAAAACCATTTCGAAGCGCGGGCTGAGACAGAAGAATACCATGGCCTATGGTAGCAGTACGGTACCTTGCACTACAGAAATACGAGAAGTTGAGACGAATCCCACACCCTTATGACCAATATTGTTCCGATCTAGCCGAGATGTATTTCCATTCATGCGGGAATGATAGGATTGCTTCTCGCGGATGTTCAAATTGCCTTGTGGCCGTTTTTCTATTAGCCGTCAAAAACATCAATATATGCCGTCATGCTCGCTCAAAGATGGTATATCTGTATTGTGAACTTATGCAGCTTGTCCATCTCAGCATCCTGTCACGTCTACTGTCTCTATCAATTCCCCTTGAAGTAAACAAACAATGCTTTACAAACAAGTCTTTATTTCATTTCTTAGTCTCCTCACTATACCTACAACAGCACAACTAAACACTCGAGCGGCCAGCAGCCCATCAGCATCATCATCATCATCCACCCAACTAATTCTTGCAAATGGTGCGCTACCCTCTTCTATACCTACAACGAAAAACCCCCCCTCCCCAGCTAACCCACCCCAGAAGCAGCAGCAGCAGCAACATCTTTCAACCCCGCCTCCCTGCTCCCAACCCAACTATCCGCCCTATACCTCACACTCCAAGACACCTCACCTACCACCCCATCCTTACCCCCGCCCACCATCTCCAACAACATAGGAACTATCACTACCGCAGCAGCATTAGCAGCAGCAGCAACCAGTTCCCTCCAATCAGCCATCTCCGCCGCCTCAGAATCCACCGCAATAATCATTCCCCCACCCATCAACAACCCCTTGACAGCCGCCCCACCCCCCGAACCCACATCCTCAATATCTCCTATCATCCTCTCCGATGTCCCGACTAACTTTGACGAATATTATGTTATTGCGAGTGTGAGTTCGGTGCCTTATTATCCGATAGTGAATGCTACTACCGGTAGTGGGGCGGGGATAGCAGCGCTGGGAAATGGGAGTGGGAGTGGGATCGTACCGTTTATGGGAGAGGGGTGTGGGAGGGGGGATGGGAGAGGGTTGAGGTGGCGGGTGTGGGGGT